>JAOXJP010000012.1:911555-936000 GCA_025762735.1 Platanus orientalis | reverse complement strand
AAGAGAGGAAGAAGAAGATAGTGACTAGGGAAGAACCATAGGTTTCACAAGGTTAAACCATTGGAAAGGGGATAAAGGAGGAGAGATAAAACCCAAACAAACCAAACTTTAATTCAATAATCTATGTCTACCAATACAAAAACGTGTAGCTTTATGTATAGGGCTCAAAACACTAAGAAAATAGCCAGGACTAAAATAGAAAGTCCTAAATTAGCTAGCCTACTTGATACCCCCAACTTTCTTAAGCCTAAACCACTAAAACATTGACTTTTTAAAAACGAAAGTAGCCAAAATTAAGGCCTTTTAGAGAATTTCGTCTAACACTTTAAGGGCCCTACTTTGACTTGTTGACTCACTGAAATACCCTTGAAAACAATGCTTTATTACAAAATACCTTTGGACTAAAAAAACCAAATTACCCATGGCATTATTGGCTTCATTACAAAGTATCCCAACCCTTAAATTACTCTAAATTAACCCCACATTATACACATCTTGAATCGTGCTCACTTGTGGGGTGGAACATACAAGAACCTCTTTTCATTGTTTGCATCATAAGTTTCAGTTACTTTCCCTCCTTGGATGATGTTATACAAGTTACATATCAAATAGATGAGAATCTGAAGAGCACATCTTATAGAAATCCCTTTATGGATAGTGCTCCTAAAAGCATAATGGCTAATACTGGGTATTCAAACAACAGGGTAGCTAGCAAGCCACAAGTTAGTGGTGCTTCCTCCTTTTCTATCATGCCAACTCATAATTATACTCCTAGATCCCGAGATTTTGAAGGCTGTGCAGGTCCAGTGTCATATGTGTAAGAGTTATGGCCATGTGAAAGCCCAATGCCCAAATTGTGTAGTGGGTCTTTCCAATGAATAGGTTCTTGGAAGAATTATACATACTGTGTTAGTCTATGATTCTTGAAGCTGAAAACGCCAACGAAGATGAAGATGAAGATAGTAAGCCAAATGAAGATAAGCCCATTATTCGCTCCTTTTAGACTACCCGTGAAGAAAAGGAAGAAGATTGGCATAAGAACAATATATTTCAGACACGGGTTCGTTGCAATAGACAAGTATGTTCCATTGTTATTGATGGAAGTTGCTGTACTGACATAGTATCTGAGGATGTAGTAGAGAAATTGGGATTGAAAGCTGAACCATATCCAAATTTGTATAAGGTGGCATGGGTCAACAACATGAGCTTAAAATTTCATGAAAGATGTTAGGACTCATTTTATTGGCGGGTTCGTGGATTAAGTATAATGCGACATTCTTCTATTCAAAGTGTCATTTCCTACTAGGAAGACTATGGCTTTTTGACAAAAAAAAACAACATTGTGGGTACAACAATACATACACATTCAAGCACCACAAGAAGGAAATGAAAATGGTTCTTAGCAGAGATTCACTTTGGAGATCTTTCCTCATCAAGCGTGTGCCTCATGGTGGAGATGACATTCTTGGATCACCCCCAAACTCAATGGAGTTGAGTTTTTCTAAGGGGAGAATTGATGTATTATCATTTGATTGGCTGGACAAGAATTATTTGTAATAAAGCTAATAGTGCCATGGTTGTCATAGGGATATTTTTGTAATAAGACTCAAGGACCAAGGGTAGTTTAAGAAGGTTTCTGTAGGGATTTTATTTGTCTTTTAGTAGTGTCAAGTGGGTCCACATGGGCTGGTCGGCATGCCTTTCTTTTTAGTGTTTTGGTTTTGGTTTTAGCAATTGTTATTAGATAGGAGTTGGTAAGAATTAAACTTTCCATTTTTGGAAACTTTTTAATAGTTAGTGTAATAAGGTCTATAAAATAAGGGGACATGTATTGGAGACATCGAAGTTTGATTAAAATTTTAGAGTTTGAAAACCCTACGGCTGGGTTTCTTCAGAGTTTGAAAATCTTGTGAATCTTTTTTTTGGATATATAACGATTTTATTAAGAGAGGAGAAAAAAGGAAAACAATACAAGGAAGCCCAAAGGCTACCCTAAGAGATCCGGCAACACATTCAATCTTACAATATTGGGCAAGTTAACCCCCCATTTAGCAAGATTGTCCTCAAGCCCATTTTTCGCTCACGAAACATGGACCAAAACCACATTTAAGGAACTTATCAGATCCCTTATTTCATGAATAAGGTGCGCATATTTTCAAGAACCCGGGGAATGACCCAAACCCCATCCAACCACCATCGAAGAATCCCCTTTCACCAAGGACTGGTTGAGATTCAAAGCACGGATCTCCTGAAGTTCCAAAAGGAGACCCATTGCCTCAACTTTGGTAGAATAAGCAATACCAAAGGGGCCCGCAACAATCGTAATGATATCCCCTTTAGAGTCCCTAATCGCACACCCAAGCCCACTTGGGTCCAGATTGCCCAAAGACAAACCATCAAAGTTAAGCTTATACACTCCAGGTTGGGGGGGGGGGGCTGCCACTCGAGAGAAAGCCCACTCTTCATAGAATAATTACAAGAGATGCATGTCCTCCAATCACGAGCAAAATCCGCCATCGACAGCCCACAAAACTCCTTGGAAACAAACAACCAACTAATAATTTCCCAAATAACAACAACAACAACAAATAGACTTATCCCAACTATTTGGGCTAATTTCCCAAATAATAGTCAATAACCTCTTTGAAAGGCTTACCTTTGTTTTCAAATATTCTTAGGTTCCTTTCTTTCCACAAATTCCATATCACCGCATGGCACAAGCAGCCCCAAAAACACCTTCCTCTCTCCCCCAAACCACCTACACACCAACTGGCAAAAGATCCACCAGATATCTAGGCATCACCCAAGAGTAGTTGAGATTAGCAAAAAAGTAATTCCAAATTGATCTTCCGTAATCACAATAGAGAAATAGATTATTCAATGTTTCCCCCTCCGTTTTGCACAACACACACCAATTAGGCGATATAGACATGAGAGGTCTTCTCCTCTGCAATATATCCATAGTATTGATTCGATTAAGGGCCACTGTCCAAGAGAAAGCTTTTATTTGAGGGGGAATAGGAGGCTTACAAATCTTAGAACAAGGGAAAGGACAATTGGTTTCATTTGCTTGACATAACAACATAATCACAGATTTAATAGAGAACAACCCAAAGGATTCTAAAGCCCACACTCTTTGATCCTCAAAAGAAGAGGAAAGAAAGACGTTATTAAGATTAGACATAATTTCAGAGACCCAGACCACTTCCCAATCATATAGATCCCTAGAAAAAGGAAAAGTCCAAGAGGGACTAGAAACGGAGTATGAAATAACCTTTGACACCTTGGCCTCCTTATTACAAGCAAACATGGATAATCTAGGGTACTTGGAAGAAAGACACTGATCATTCCACCAAGTATCCTTCCATAGCCGAATAGAAGTCCCATTTCCCACCTCAGATTTTTCCCACCACAAATCTGAGGTGAGGAGCAATAATGTGGAAGAGAGAAATGATATTTTTCCAAACCAAGGACATGGAATGATTAGTAGAAAGATTGACATCCCACCCATTTGAGTGACAACAATACTTATTGAAAGTGATGGAATGCCATAAACTCCCTCTCTCGGATGAGAACCTCCACAGCCATTTTGATAACAAAGAATTTTATTTTATTGAATGAATGAAAGTCTAGTTTGGTTGAAGGCTTCAATTGTGTGAAATCCTAGTGATCTTAGGTAATGTATCTCTCAACCCTTGAATCATTGTTTCTTCTTCTTCCCTCATCTTCTTCTTTTTCTTCTTCTTTCATGTAATTATGATTTCTTTGCTTTCATCTGCTATAAAAATCTGATTTCTTGGTCTCTTAATATTTTTCTTTAAAGATCTCATTAACCCCACCCAGTTTTATTTTATTTAATCAAAACCCTACCATTTAACCCACCACAATTTCTTATAGTTTAGTCTTGGATTCCTTAAATCCTTAGGCTGTCTGGCATTAGTTGTCCATTGGTTTTCACGAAAGATCTCTTTTAGGGCATCACCACTGACTATTGCAAGAGGTTGCCTAAAGTGGGAAGACTGCTTTTTTCTCTAGAACCCCTTATCTTTATTCTATGTCCATAAATAAAGTTCTCATAGCGTCTGATTTTTTTCCTGGGAGTCTATCTCTCACATTCTAATCCACTGCTTTTACTTGTTAAGAGTTATGATACTCAATATTGGTGGAATTCGGCGTGGCTTGAGTCATCCGACAGATCCCTTTAGAGACATAAATCGTCTTTTAAAAGGTTGGTGGTCTCGGGCTTTTAATCCAGAGGTGAAGCTTCTTTGATGTTTGGTCCAAGTTGGACCATATGGCTGGAAGAAACATAAAACATTCCAAAACTACTTGGAGCCTACTTATAGATTGGTCAGATGAACAAGAGAGACTATTCCTTTTTTGCGCTTATAATTGTAAGGGATTGGAAAATGTGACTATGAGTGATTAGAGAACTTGGGGGGAATCTGTTGGCATTGATTGCAATTTGTTTTGCTGTTTCTAGTTTCTCTTGACTCTTTGTAGGGCGGTTTTATTTGTACCGTTTTGACGGTTTTCTCAACCCTTTTTTTAATACTTGTAAAAAAGGAGACATACTTCAGAGAATATATTTACTAAATCTTTAGCTTCACAAGGTTTTTTTCCTTCAATATATATTTTTTTTATGTATTATTGGTCTGCCCTTCCTGATGATGTATTTATGTATGCTATACGTGTTGTTTTCTTTTTGGTGGCCTTGGTAAATAGAGTATCGAGGCTTTAGTTATTGGGTTAGGTTTATTATTATGGGAATAAGTAAGGAAGGTCTTTTTGTCATACTGAGATTACATTAAGTGGGCATTTCGATATTCTCACTGCATAAACTTAATCCCCTTTTATTTCACTAATGGCCGTTGGGAAGAAGAAGCTGCAACTCATTTTTCAACTTTCAAGCAGAGGGGAGTCAAACAACTTACAAATGGGGCTGCCTTTGTCCACTTTTTTGATGGGGGACATGAAGCAACCTATATTCAAGATTCGGTCATAATTTGATTGTTTGGGTTTAATTTTTTTATTTTGTTGAAAATATTAACTTAGGCAATATTATTTTGTTTTGGGTTTCATTTTTGTCAGTCAGATTAGGGTGTTTTATTTTATTTTTTAGTAGAATAGGTTTTATCCAGTGTTTAAAGTATCACATGATATGGGGCGTACGGCTAAGGGGGACAATACCCCTCTGTAATCAAAAATCTCCCATGTACTTCCTACATATTGCATGATACATGAGAAGTTTGATACTTTTTTTTGGCTTAGAAGGGTCGAGAGACACGAGATGCAACCGGTATTGCATCTCTTAACTGTATTGCACTCTATAGAAAACACTCAAAACTCTTTTTTTTGTTGTTGTGAAACTTCATAGATCTGGCTTCCTAAAGCTAAATTTAGGACTCCACTTGAGTTCATTTCGATCTAAAACCTTTATTTGAGCTGAATCAAAGCCGAAACCCAAATTTCGTCAAGAACTTCGGTAGGTTCCATAATTTTGCTTCAATCCTTTTAAATTTTTTATATGTCATGCATATGTGATAGATCTACACATTAATGGAGTTAAAAATAATTTTTGGAAAATTAAAATTATCATTTTTGAAAAATAAAAAATTAAAGAAAATTAAAAAATTATACCAAATGGGCATTGTTTGGTCTAATTTTTTTTATTATGAGATACTATAGCCCATTATGCAAATAATATGTTAATTTGATAGATTTTTGAAATTCAATAATTAAATAAATATTAAATACCAAAAAATGCCAAAAAAAATTGAAAAAATCCAGGAAGCATATTAGAACACATGGAAACTCTTTGAAGTCTACTATGTTTGATATGTATATATTTTTATTTTTTTTGATATTTTTATAAAAAAATTATTATTATTATTTTTTTGAAGATTAGAAAATTACCTCAAACATGAACATTTTGAAACATATTGTGTATGTTTCTCTATGTTCAATTATGATCTGGGAATGAGAATGACATTATTGTTTGAGTTATATATTTGTATCATTGATTATGTTTTATGTTTATGGATTTGTAGCTTTATTGAGCAATGTGTAGTGTTATTTATCAACCTCTAATACTTAAAATTCTAGACATGCGCAACGTGTCACGGGGGTACCGATTCCCAACTATTGATACCTAAGTGTGTAATGAACTATAATGGTTTATAAGCGTTTAATGATGCTTATTATAACATTTCCTAACGTTTTATTAAAAAATTCCAATGTTTACATAGTGTTTCCATAGATTCCATAGGTGACAACATATGTCATGAGTAATGATTCCTAAGTGTGTATTAGTGTTTATTCTATCAAATCTTGAAGTTTCATTAAAAAATTTATTCATTTGATTAATGTTTCCCCCATTTCTCACCGTCTCTTGTTTCTTTAACCATCTCCCCGTGATAAGCTACGATACGCGAAACATATCGGTATCCCCAAGCCGTGATACGGCACACAATATCGATACTTTAAACCTTGGTTTTATCTAATTTTTAGGAAAGTGAAAATATTAACTTCCGTCAATGTGTTTTAGGTTTTGATTGGGTTAGTCAAAACTTATTCATTTATCTTGATTTTTTTGTCATTGAAAGGTTATCAAGTTACCTTCCTAAGAGTCCCAAGATCTTGCAAATCTGATGTGATTAGTTAATGACTAAAATACTGGCAGGGTATCAGAATTTAACGGGATTTGTTTTTAGAGTTCTACTTTAGTTAAGAGTCTTTTAGGGTTTCAAGGTTTGTCTATAAATATGGAGGGGATAGAGTGGTGTTAGATACAGAAAAATTAATTTTATGAAAGATTGTTCTGTGCTTTGGTAGATTTCATGGTGGATTCCTTGAACTTTTCTCTTGGTTCAATGGTGTTTGAACTGATTATCATTTCAGTGCTTTGGTCCTATATCACTTTCCCTTGCTTTTATTGCACTTTTTTTTTATTTACCATTAAGGTAATCCTTTTCCTTCTTTTTTTTTTTTTTTTTTTTTTTTTTCTGTTTTTGGTTAAGTTAAGGTGATCCTTTTGTGTGGGTGAATTGTCCTCGGTGAACTCTTCCATAGGCTAACTTTGGATGATCTATTGTTTCTTGCCTGCATCTTAAATATTAATGGTGGATCAGCTATGGATAGGAGTGGAATTTCATTATCACATTCATAGGAGTTTCAAACCTTACTAGAATAGTGGGATGCTTTGTTTTACATTTCATTAAATCACTCTGCTTTCTTTTCTATTCAGATGGAGATGAACACTCTCAAGGACATGGTTTTGGGTAAACCTGCTCCTTTGGTCAGTACTTTCAGACTGAGCTACTACACAATTTTGAATTTAATGAGCCGGGCCGAAGGCCAATTTACTGCTGAGCACGTCATCAGGAATTCATTTCACCAATTTCAGTATGAGAAGGTTTTTTGAACACCCCTTTGTCATTCATATCTACAATTTCTTTACTTATTTGCAGGTGGGTCTTGATAATAATTAATAAGCCATGAATTTTTTTTTTTCACTATTCAGTCTTTACCTGAAATTGGGCAAAGGGTTTCAAAACTGGAACAGGAAGCTGCTAAGCTTGATGCGTCAGGAGAGGTGATCTTTGTCTCCATGTCATTGTTAAATGTATTCATGTTGTTTAACTTACTGAACTTATGCTTGTTTCGATTTACAGGCTGACGTTGCTGAATATCATAAGCTAAGACTGGATATTGCCCAACTTGAGAAGAAGATGATGTCTGAAATAACCAGACCTGAGAGAATTTTGTATTTTCTGCTTCCTGGTAGGCTGGTATGTGCTGAGATGATCATTATTGCTCCCAAGAACCTGCTTACATGATTTTATACATCTTATTTTATAGCTATTTGTTTGATCCTAACTAGCGATATCTTTTTTTGTGTCTAAAAATTTCTGATTTTTGTTCATAAGTTCAACATTGTTTTTGATAAGGTAAAATTTGTATTAAAAAGGGGAAAAGAACACAGAATATGAACTTCGCAACTTTACATCTTTACAAAAAGAAATTACAACCTCTGGTTGGACATGATGTTCTCCCAATCAAACACAAGATCTTAATACCAGATTCCTTCAAAAACTTTTGAAGCAAAAGTCCACAAAAAAACCCCGATTTGATCTGGTCTATAATCTTCGGAAGATCAGCGCAAACTCTTATCAGAAAATTCTCTCATTTTGCTCCTTCCAGAACCACCAACAATATGGCGAAGGCAAGGCTCTCGATAGAATCTCCACTCTTGGAGAATATCCTTTTCAGCATTGCATTGTTTTTCATAAGTGCTATAATTCTTAACTTTATTTTATTTGTCTCTTTTTCATCATGTTGATGTATTTTTTGATGATGACTTGCTTTATTTGTTTAAAAATTACATTTTTTTATTTGTTTTATTTCCACTATAGTTTCTATGCTTATAAATGCTTTTAGTGTTGCAGGTTAAGGTACGCGATGGTGGAACTGACTGGGGTTGGGGGGTGGTTGTCAATGTGGTGAAAAAGCCCCCAGCAGCACTGGGCACTTTGCCTTCAGCATTGTCTTCTTCGCGTGGGAGTAGCTATATAGTGGACACTTTGCTCCATTGCTCTCCTGGTTCAAGTGAGAATGGTTCTCGCCCTAAACCATGCCCACCCCGTCCTGGAGAAAAGGGTGAAATGCACGTGGTGAGTTGAAGGTCATGCAAAGCAACACTTTTTATCGAGGGTCAGTTCATTATTCTTATTGGTTAGGTAGTCCAAACTAAAATCATAGTTAAAATTATTTGAATCCTGTGAATTGTTAAATGTGATATCTTCTGATTTCATCTGCTGTAGGTCCCTGTTCAGTTACCCCTAATTTCTGCTCTCAGCAAAATCCGATTATCCATTCCGTCTGACCTCCGGCCAGTGGAAGCAAGGCAAAGTATACTGCTAGCAGTACAGGAGCTGGGGACACGTTTTCCTCAAGGCCTCCCAAAGCTTAATCCGGTTAAGGTAACCATCAATTATTTTCACTTTCAGATATAAAACAATTATATTTGATTATTGATTCTTTTCACACACACATACATTCCCAAAGCTTAATGTGGTTATGGTATCTATTTTCAGATATAAAGTGATTATGTTTGACTATTGATTCTTTTTACACACACGCGCATGTGCATACAGGGAAAAATGAAAAAAAAAAAAACTGAAGAGGGGAAAAAACTATTGATGCTGATATCATGACATAAACAGGTGACCAATTAAACTATACACAGCAGGCCTAGGAGGCAACCCCCAAAGGCTGAAAAAATCTTATTACATCTGCCCAAACTATAGACTTCCAATCCCTTTAGAGCTTCCCTTTCCCAATTTTTTACAACCTTTACATATCATTAGCCCAAAACAACACTCTCTTTTGCTCTTCTATAGACCCTGTATGATGGCTTCACATATTTGTTGAAGGCCTGATTGTTACACTCCAGTTGCACTAACCAACATACCGCTGCTGGTACTAGATTTCAAATCCTCTTCCCTCTTGCGCGAAGGCTTTCTGTATTCCAACCTTCGAGGAGGTCAATCAAATCAGGGCAGACCCATGACACATTGAAATCCCAAATGGCTGGTAAACGTGTTATTGCATAAAGTTTCATGTTATGTACTTTTGTTATGTGACTATTGGTTATACCAAACATTAATTTGGATGGTATAAATAATACCATGTTTTTAACGCATATTTCAGCACCCTATTCTTCTCTTGTTATACATAGAAGTTGTTTCTAGTTTTATGCGTCTTGCCTATGGTCACATCTTTTTCATTGTGTTTCCTTAAATTGGTGTTCTGTTTTTTCCCGTTGCAATACTTACAGCGGTATATCACCCAATATTTTGTTTTATTGGAGCAATATTTTCATTGATACTAAAGTTTGAACCATGATATTGGCCAATGGAGGTAATGCAGGGTCTGCCTTGGAGGAGCAGTAAGATCCTGCGAATGTGGGCCCAACAGAACTAGAAACAAGTCTTGAAAGGAATAAAAGATCACAGAAAACCAATTCTGGAATTTTCTGGTCAGAGGTGTAGAATGACCAGAATACCCCTATACAGATGTTAGAATCCTTTGCAACTTTACAGGGTAATACTTAGGTCTATTACGAACCTCTCTATCAAATTTCAATGAATTCTGATCACTCTAGCAATATAAACTTGTAAAAAAAATTAGACTGCTGTAAACTTAAATCAAGAAACCAGAAGACGGATGAAATATATATCAAGAACTTGATGAAATCAGAGGGCTTTCAAGGGGAGTCTGGGATGAGAAAGGGGGCTGGTAGGGGATAAAACTCTAAAAAGAAAGGCACAAAAAGGTTTATCTTAGTTTGGGTGATTTTAAGGACCCATAATTGAAGAAATTAATGGACGGAAGATTCTTTCGTTTTGCAAAGAAGAACTGGAGGACAGACTGAGTAGATTGCAGTGCTGCCTGGTAGGAAGAGTGGTAGGAGACAGCCCCAGTTCATTTGCCCTATGGGAATGGGGTAAAAAGGTATGGAGCATCGGTGGAGAACTCCAGGTGCGAAGATTACTGAAAAATTTGTTCCTATTTCACTTCCCTTCAATCTCGGAGGCAGAGAGGATATTACACAAAGGGGTTAGGGCATGGCAAGGGGGGCACCATCCTATTGGATAAATGGCATCCAACTGCAGGCTGCGATTGGAAAGAAAAGGAAAGTGAGGGAAGGCAGAATCTGGGCATACCGGTTACCAGTACATCTCTGTAGCAGAGAAACGTTCGAGAAAATTGGTGATTTATGTGGGGGTTTGGTGGAATTCGAAAACCATGACCCAGGAACGATGGAGTGGGTACCTCTGCTGGTAAGGAGGCCGGAAACAGTGCCGGAGGGTGTTTGGATACGGGATGAGATGCTCACGTACAGAGTGCAGCTGTGGCGACAGAGGAATACACGTGTTTTTCCGGCGACAAAATTCAGTAATGAAGACGACGGCAGTCGGAAACATACGGGAGGAATCAGTCGTAAAGTGCAACGAAGTAGAAAGGATTGGAGTAGGAGCAATCGGCAGGAATCAGTGTCAGATTCAAAATTCTGGAGTCAGAGCAAGGTCGTGCAGAAGATTGGGAACTCAGGTCGTGGGAAGGTGGAGGCCAAAGGTTGAACCGCAGACCCAAGAATACTGGTTGAACCGTTAAGGGTAGACCCAGGAAAATTCAAACTACTCAAAGGGGTGGTGATGGGCTTGGACCAAGCGACCGACACAGATTGGAGATGGGCTTGGATGGGCCCAAGAACATAGGGCTTCTAAAGCCCAATATAGGGGAGAAGGGTTTCACGAACAAACTGAAGACACAGAACTTATACGGGCACAGTATAAAGCCGTGTCTGGAAGGTTGAAATAGGATCGATGAGGGTCGGGCTCAGTTTCGTCGTGGATCAACAAAGTAATTCGAGGAGAAGAAAGCACAAGCCGGCATTGTAGGGAGATAACAAAAGCTAAAGGCATAAACAGGTATGGAGGAAGAAGGAAAATAGCATGAAGGATTCCCCTCATCGAAAACATCAAGCATATATAGGGGTAGTCATTCGAGAGGGAGCTAATTGAGATCGTAGAGGCGGAGCTACATCGGTGGAAGGTAAGGGGAAATCCAAAATAATGGCATCGGAGTTGGAGGAAGAAGACGAAGAGGCTGAATGGGAGGTGGATGTGACACTTCCTATCTGGAATGCTTTCCAGGAACTTCAAGGTTTGGGAGGGGAGTACAGTGGCGCTACCCCCCATACTGAAAACGAGGATAAAGAGGCAGTAGTAAGATGTATAAACAAGGGAAATGGGGGTGGAGATATGGGGAAAGAAGAGATGCAACAAGCTCAGGGAGCAGAAATAGTTACGAGGCGATGGGGGGATTTCTCATCTGACGGTAGCCTGGAGGAATTTTATGCGAATGAGGAGTTATACAGGGACCTTGAAGATGATGACCTACTATCTGAAGTAGAACCATTGATGATTCTCCCCCCACCATGCCATTGGTCTGATTGGGTCATAAAAAAGGTAGTGGAAGTAAAGAGGAGACTGGGTTATTCTTTTCAGGAGCTTCAACAGAGGGTTGAGGAAATTTTTTGGGAGATAGAGAGTAGAAGAAGTTGGAGTCCTAGGAGAGAAAAGGCAGTGATTGGTAGACCAAAGGGGAGACGCAAGGCTAGGGAGCTAAAGGATCTGCAGTCAGAAGTAAACTATGATGGAAGGGGAAGGGGTAGACCTAGGAGGAGGGTGTGCAGGGAAACAACAAGAATTGGCCTTGATGATGATGATGCCAAACATTTTCTCTTGGAATGTTAGGGGTATTGGGAGGGAGGAGAAGCGTTGGGGGATAAGGGATCTCTTGAAGTGAGCAAGAGTGGATTTGTTCACTTTGTAAGAAACGAAAATTCAAAATATTGACAAGAAGACTGCATTAGACTTGTGGGGAAGAAGAAATTTCGATTTTGTGCATAAATCAGCCGTAGGTAGTGCTGGAGGCATTTTGGTAGCTTGGAATGTTGATGCTATAGAGGTCATGGAGTTGAAGATAGGGGAATTCTCGGTGTCCATTTTATGCAAGAATAAAGAGAGTGATATGGTTTGGGCATTCATAGGGGTTTATGTTCCCTGCGACCAAACAACTTTTGGGTTATTACAAGATTACTTGTGGAAGGCTAGGAGTGGAATGTACCTTGGTGTGTAGGGGGGGATTTTAATGCAGTCAGATATTTGGTGGAGAGGCTTGGAGCTTGTAGAATGTCCCGGCACATGAAGCAATTCAACACCTTTGTTCAACATTTAGAGCTGGTGGATCCGCCACTAAGGGGGGCTCAATTCACTTGGAAAGGCAATCAGAACAATCGGGTAAGCAGTAGGTTGGATAGATTCTTATTCACTGATGGTTGGCTAGACTCCGAAGCAACCATTTCTCAGGAAGCTCCCCCCAATCTGTGTTAAGATCATATCTCGATTATCCTTCGCATGTCTAATGGGTCTTCAGGTCTGAGGCCATTCAAATTTGAACTCATGTGGATGGAACTTCAGGGATTTATTGAAAAACTGAAGGAATGGTGGATGGAAAGAGTGGAGGAGGGGACAACTAGTTTTGTTTTTGCCCAAAAATTGAAGAGGCTAAAGGAGAGGGTCCTTGCTTGGAAGAAAAAGGAGTTTGGGGGATTGGAAGCACGGGAGATCAATTGTTTGAGTAAACTTGATTATCTGGAGCAGAAAGAGATGAGGGGAGAACTAGAGGAGGAGGAAAGGTGTGAGAAAATGCTGGCCCAACAAGAATAGAATCGCTTGTTGAGGATGGAGGAAATTTTGTGGAGACAAAGATCGAGGGTATCCTTGCTCAAGGAAGGAGACCGCAACACCAAATTCTTCCATAAATTTGCAACTTGGAGACACTCTTCTAATTCCATGACTAGGTTGAAAGTGGATGAGAAATGGGTTTGTGAACAAGAGCAGATTCGGAACATTGTAGAGCAATTTTACATTGATTTATACAACGACCCAATTCCTGTGAGGCTGAAGTTGGAGGGGGTCGCCTTTGACCGCATTGATGAAGACCTGAGCAATTGGTTGGAAATGCCTTTTATTGAGGAAGAAGTTATGGGAGCTTTAAAATCCATGGAGGATGATAAAGTGCTTGGCTCGGATGAATTTCCTACAAAACTTTTGAAGGTGTGTTGGGACGTGATAGAAAAAGACGTGATGGCAGTCTTCGATGAGTTCTATTCCAAGAACAGTTGGTGCAAATCCTTGAGCGCAACATTGATATCTCTCATTCCGAAGAAGGGGGCAATTGAGCTTAAAGACTAGAGGTCTATTAGTTTGATTGGGTGTTTATATAAGTTGTTGGCCAAGATTGTTGCCATTCGATTTAAGGCGCCCCTTGAAAAAGTCATTTCAACTTCGTAGCACACTTTTCTGGCAGGTAGACAAATGATTGATTGCTCCTTATTGGCAAATGAATACATTAATGCTATGGCTAAGGAAGGTTGGTCGGGGGTGGTTTGCAAGGTGGACATGGAGAAGCCGTATGACCACGTCAGTTGGGAATATGTGGATTGGGCTCTTGACCAAATGGGATTTGGAAGCAAATGGAAAAATTGGATGAAGATATGCATATCTTCCCCTTCATTTTCGGTTATGATAAAATGGAAGCCCCAAAGGGTTCTTCAAAGCTAGTAGAGGACTCAAGCAAGGAGATCCCCTATCGCCCTACTTGTTCATTGTAACTGTTGACCTCCTCGGAAAAATGATGACCAAAGCAGAATCCGTGGGTCTAGTGAAGACGTTCTCCCCTAATGGAGTTGGGCCGACTATCCCCTTTATCCAGTTCGCTGATGACTCTTTGTTTATGGTAAAAGCGGAGGTGGATATCATGGAAAATCTGCATTGTATATTGTTAATAATGGAGACAGCAACGGGGTTGAAGGTGAACTTGAGCAAATTGACACTATGTTCAGTTGGAGAGATTCCCAGAGTTGAAAGGCTTGTAGAGGTGTTGGAGTGCGATTTGGTATCCCTTCCGATTACCTATTTGGGCCTCCCTCTTGGTGCTAACTCTGTAGCTGCAAACATATGGAACCCAGTCACTAAGAAAATGAGAAGTAAGCTCTCTAGTTGGAAGGGAAAGTATTTATCCTCAGGAGGTAGATTGGTGCTCCTCAAGAACGCCTTGGCCAGTATGCCCATACACTTCTTATCCCTTTTTGAGGTGCCTAAATCAGTTATGAAGCAACTAGAGAGAATCCAAAGTGACTTTCTCTGGGGATCTGATCAGAACCGTAGGAGGATTCATTGGGTGGGATGGAAGGCGTTGTGCAAACCAACAGCACAAGGAGGCCTGGGATTAAATTCCTTGCCCAATTTCAATAGAGCCTTTCTTAACAAATGGCTGTGGCGGTTCGGGCATGAAAGAAGTGCTCTTTGGAGGAGACTGGTGGTTGCTAGATATGGTGAGGAGAGCTATGGTTGGACTAGTAGACATCCGGAGGGTGCCTTGGAGTGGCTTGTGGAAGAACATTAGCAAAGGAAAAGAGAATTTTTTCCGATGGGTCAAATTCAAAATCAACAATGGAGAGCTTGTTAGTTTTTGGCTTGATACTTGGTGTGGAAGAGGTCCTCTTGCTAGTAGTTTCCCAATGTGTTATGCCTTGACAGAGCTTAAATGGGGGTCGGTTAAGGAGCACATGATTAGAACTCCGACTTTATGCTCTTGGAATATCCAACCTAGGAGGAACTTAAATGATTGGGAGACTGAGGAAATGGGGCGGCTTTTGGATCTCTTGGAGAAGTACACTCTTAGGGACAATGAAATGAATGATGAGATGATCTGGACATTGAATGGGGAGAAATTTTCGGTCAAGACCATGTATGAGGGTATGTGCTCCAATAGTACACCAAGCTTCTCAGAGGAATGCGTATGGCATCCGTGTATACAGTTAAAAGCTTCCTTTCTCTTGTGGGAATTATGGTGGAATTGTGCCCCGACGATTGATAATCTGGTAAGATGAGGGATGATTATCCCTAATTGGTGTTGCCTATGTAGGAATGACATGGAGTCGGTGGATCACGTGTTCCTACATTGCTCATGGACCCAAGCTTTTTGGAATCACTTCCTTCAGTGTCTTGGGGTGGCGTGGGTATGGCCGGAATCCATTAAAAGCTTTTTAGCTTGCTGGCTGAATCAAGGGAAAAGATATCGGAAAGGGCTTAATAGATAGTTGTGGCTCATAATTTCCGCTGCAATTTGCTAGGCCATTTGGGAAGAACCCAACAGAAGAACCTTCGAAAATTCGATGAAAGGATTTCGAAATATCTTAGATGCCATTCTTGCAAGGTTATATAGCTGGCTGTTTACAAGTCAAAAGAGGGAGGGACCTTGTTTCAGCTCTTGGATTTATGGATGGGACTATATTATGTCTCAATATTAGAGCGGGTTGTTTATTTCTTGTTTGATTTAGAGTTGTAGCCACTTTAAGAGCATCTCTCATGCTGTACTTTCTCCTTCAAGATCAATGAAACTACCTTATTCAAAAAAAAGAAAAAGATAAAGGGATCTAAGATTCTGTTTTAGGGATTAACAACAGGAATCCAAACTAAGATCAAGGCTGTCTTTGGTATGCAATCCCGAATTCTTTGATTGCAATCTGTAGGGCAGATCAGAAGATCACAAGCCCAAGGATCAAGGATCAGATTGAGCTGCTTGTTTGGCTGGGATTTGGGATCAGGTTTGGTTTTTTTTTTTTTTAAATATATTTTTTAAGCAAACAGGTGAAAGATAGAGTGACGTCGTGGACACAATTGTACATTGCTGCTCCCTTCTTAGTGGCAAATGGTCAAGTATTTGGCGACCATCTGCCACCGGTGTTGAAGAAGAGGGATATTAGACAAGATATTCTTATCCACACGGCTGCTCACCAGGAGGCTTGGAGTGACTTACCGGTTTCTTCTAGAAACAGTGACTCACAGGCAACCCCATATGTTCTGCGGTGTGTGCACAAGGTGCTTCACACGACTGGCGATCCTGTAAATCTTATCCTTTGCTTGACAAATGCCCAATATGGGAGTTTTGGCAGCAGCGAATGTTGGCGGAGAAAGATTCGCAGGAGGATTTCATGAAGACGCTAGTGTCAGCAGAATCTCTCATATTGCTGTACCTATTTTTGACGAGCTGCCACAGCTCTTCCTTCTTCTCTTCGATCTCCTTCCTTGCTGCCTGCATATTGCTGAATTTAGAGATTGGTTTTGTTCAGAAGAGTGATTCAGCATCTTTAAATCTGCGAACTGAAGTGAACACTCTCACGGCAGATTTGAATCCGGAATCCTTGTTGTTCTGGTAATATCGGTTACTGGAAATGTGAATCACAAAGAACAGATCCACAAATGAGATAATATCTTTGGCATGCAATCTGCAGAGCCTACTCTGGTGGCAACCTATCTCATGTTCTTCTTTATGCTTTATTTTTAATGGAAGATGATAGCAGAGAGGGTGGAGAACGGTGAAGGGACTGGCTGTATTCTGCTGGTTTCTCGAGAAAAGGAAGAAGAATGAAAGACAAGGACGAAAGGTTATGTTTTAAAATCTAAAAACAAAACTACCCTTCAATCTAACATGTGAGTATTACATACTTGAGCACATTTTGTATTGGTTCATGATAGTACGTTCGGGATTGATCTTTTCAATTCGATCTGAAAAGGGGCTAAACTTGATCCTGATCGGACGATCGCATGTTAGATTGCAAACCAAACACGTCTAAATGAGGTTCTGATCACAATCTTAAATCCCATTCCAAAGACAGCCCAAGAAAGCAGTAATTTAATGATAGGGTTTAGATGGATTTTTCTGAGTATAAGGGAGGGTAACTGTGAGAACTTAACCAGATAAAACAGGGGATGATTTAACATTGTTTGAAGGATGTGATAGAGGCTAGAAACTAGTCCAGAAACTTCAGTTGAACGTGTCTTTTCTGGAGGATAGATCTTCAATCAACAGTCAGCAGGCTTCTTTCTTTGAAGTAATGAACCCAGTCCGATAGATTGGACTTAAGATGTTCCACAGGTGAGAGAATAAAGAAAAGAAAGGTAGGAAGAAGAAAGAATAGAAGAAAGTAGTAGAAAGGTCAGAAGATAAGAAGAAGAGGAAGAAGTATCAAGTATCAACTTCAATAAGGAAGAAGAAGAAGAATAAAGAGATATAATTCAGCCCAAGTCGCGGCTTCCAAAACTCAATTTTTTTATTTATATATTCACTTCCCTACTCCAGTTGATTAGGTTTCTTTTTATAGACCTAGACAAACCCAAACATACTTTGGTTCACAATAGCAATCCTAATCTAAGTAGGACTCCTAACGCTTGCAAACTTTCCTAAACAAAACATGATTCATAATCCCCTATCCTATGGCTGTTGACCAGCCCTATTTGACCCTTACTTAGACTTCTTTAAACCTACTAAAATAACATAAAGACCCTTGGTAAATTGCCTTATTACAATATGGATTTAATTAATAAAAAAATTTATTCCTAACTACCACAGCCGACTAGGGGTGGCAATGAGCTGAGTTGGGCTGAGTTTTGAACAGCTCAGCTCGGGCTCATCACATGAAGGAAAAGCTCAGGGTCGGCTCAGGTTCATGACGAGCCTAAGTTGCCAAGCTCGGGCTCGTGAAAGCAGGCTTGGCTCGGCTTGCCGGCCAGGAGAAAAAAAAAAACAGGCTCAAAACTAATGCAGGATAGAAATCCAAGAAGAGGGAACTAATTTCTACTTAGAAGCAACCACACATGTAGGATGAAAACAGCAAGGTAAAAGAAGAAGAAGAGAAGAGAAGAAAGAAGTGTAAGAATAAGAGAGGAGATGAGAGAAAGAATAGAGCTCCCTAGCTCGTGGAAGGAGGGGAAGAGAAAGGAAACTATTGTTCGCCAACCATAGTCACGCACGACATCTCAAAATTCCATATTCAATTCACCGCCTTTTTATTAAAATCGTTGGCCTATAAATAGGCTTACAAGTAGTTGAATAAAAGACTCCTATTTCTAATAATACATCCCTAGAATTTACGACTCAATATTGACCAACTTTCTAAGAAAAAGAATCCTACAATAAATAAAACTCTTTAAAAGAAAGATTCCTAAATAAGTAGGACTTTTTAAATAGAAAATGACTCCTAGTCCTTTGAAACATCTAGTGGTTGACAACTTGGCATTGTGCCTAATATCTCTAAAGATCTCAAAAAATGGGATTCTTTAGGGCTATCGACTAAGACTTTTGGGTCCCACAAAATCACCAAAAAGATTCTCAAAACAGATTGGAAACCTCTAGGGCGTCGTCCAACTCAATTGAGGGCCCCACTTTGACTTTCAACCACATTTTAACTCCTAAACAATAACTGTATGACCAACAATTTTGTGGGCCCCTCCCTTGACGTTTAAGAGTCTAAAGAAGGCCTAAAAACAGTCTAGTCGTGCATGCTTAAACCCCTAAACTCATGGCAATCTTGCTTTATTATTTTTCCACTCCTTAGACTCTTAATTAATTAGAGATAAAGTCCCAAAACAGAAAATAAACTACGACTTGACAAAGAGGCCTATCCATGGTCCTCCAGCTTCTTCCACACAAAGTATGCTCCGGCATTAAAAATCTTAGTGGCTCATTAGCCCTAATATTTTTTAAACATTACTATTTTTACATATATATATTAAAAATTAAGAAATTAAATTTTTAGCGAGTAGAGCTTTTACCGAGCTGAGCTTAGTGAAGCTCGTTTAACAAACGAACTCAAATCCAGACTCAGGCTTAACTCAACGATCTTAAAATGAGGCTTAGGCGCGGTTCATGACGAGCCGAGCTCCGAGCTGCTCATTGCCACCTCTATGACTAACCACTTCTTGAAATTCTTCCTTTGGGCTTGGGCTTCCAAATTGGGTAGTGCTTATCCATCCAAGAAAGTGTTGCTGCATCAATTCTCCCCCTCTTAAAAGATCTAAACTCCGTTGAGTTTGGGGGTGTGGACCAAGGATCCCATCTCTACTTTACAACACATTTCAGGAGGAAAGATCTGGCTGTCCTCTAGAGTTTCTAGGCTGGAATGTCTCGACTCGGCACCATTTGCATGTCGTAATTGTGGTATTTGAAAGAATAGGTATTATTGTACCCAAAATGTTGAATCTTCTTGTCAAATAACCAAGGCCTTCCAAGGAGAGTGACACACTTTGAGGGGGAGCACGTCACATTGTACTTGGTCAACAAACCCACCAATAGAATAGGTGAGTAAGCTCCTCTCATGAACCTTAAAGTTCGTATTTTTGACCCATGCTACCTTGTACGGATTGGGATGAGGTTTGGTCTTCAGCCCTAACTTCTGCATACATCTTCAAACACGACATTGGTACAACTACCTTCATCAATCACCATAGAGCACAATTGATCATTACAACGAACTCTAGTTTGGAAAATGTTGCTCCTACGCCAATCTAGTTTGGTTCAATGTTATTATTTTTTAGCTCCTTTGAAAGAAGGTATTGTTTGTCTTGTGTCCACTAGGTTTTCTCTAGCCCTTGATGGGGATTCGTTTGTACGAGTAAATATTTGCAAATGTGCATTGTCTTGGCTTTTTTGATGGGAAATCCGGAATTTTTTTATTAATTAAATTCTAAATTTTTAAGAAACCAGGTTAAGTTTATTCTCTCAAAAGTTTATTGTGCTATAAATCATTTTGGGTTTTGTTTAGGCTTTTTTCTTTGTTTTGAATTTTTTTTTTGGTCGTCCCATGTAATATCATCTATATCAAAGAAAAGAATGTCATCTCTCTTCAGCATATTTATTATAAGATTTTGAAGATATTGATTACATAATTAGTTTGGGTGTTTTAGATTTCAAGTCTTGCTTTCTCAAGCTTTTCAACTTCTGGTACTGTTGGCAGGATATGGGCATTGAGGACCCCGAATTTGTTGAGTTGGTTAATCAAATAGAGGAACTTGAGCAGAAATTATTTGCTCATCCAATGCATAAGGTGTGTATTTTTAGTTATATAAAAATCCAGTATCTCTATGTCAATTTTGTTGCATGTACACCTGCTAATTATGTCAAAATACTCAGTGTTGGCATTTTTCAAGAAAAAATAAAAAATAAAAGAAAGAGAAATCTCACTGTTGTCTGCTCCCTTTTTTCCATTTGGGGTTTTTAATAGATGCAAGCAACCACTTTTATGTAAAGTCAATCTCCATATACATACATACCGACACATGTATACATACATACATATGTGTGTATGTATGTATGTATTTGTATGTCTATGCTTATGCTTGAAGTCATTTGACCAAAATATTGCACTTGTTCTATATGATGCTCTACAGTCTCAAGATGACCAACAAATTAAAAGTTTTCAACGGAAAGCAGAGGTGAATCATGAAATTCAACAGCTCAAATCGAAGATGCGGGACTCCCAGGTATTTGATCTTATTGTTGCATGCTTTACTGACCTTGAAATGTAGATGGTATATAGATAGAGGAGTATTCATGTTCAGACAGGATGAAGGGTCGAGACCACCCTGCCGTGTAACACACATCCAAGTGTGTTTAGATTTATTGGCCTGGTAGGCTTCTTGGTTCAGAAAACCTGATCCAATAATGCTATAATATGAATGAATCGGATTCTCTCACTTTTGTGATTTCTGGGCGGGAAATTCTCTAAAGGAGTGCGGCTTTGAATGAATGGTCCTGAATTGGGACTGTCAGACTTCAGCCATGTTTACAATACAGGCAGGGAGAAGAATTTCTCAGCCCTGCCCTTACATGAGTTTTCTTCAAATATAACATGTTAGGAATGTTTGTAGTGGTGTTAAATGAGTTTCTGTGCAAATATTGTACTGGATTTACCTCTTCTGTTGTTTAATTGCCTATGTTGGTTTTATAGCTTCAAAAATTCCGTGATGAGCTCAAGAATCGTGCTCGAGTTTTGAAGAAGCTTGGTCATATTGATGCTGATGGCGTTGTCCAACTGAAGGGACGAGCTGCCTGCTTGATAGACACAGGAGATGAACTCCTTGTTACTGAACTGATGTTTAATGGTGACTTTATGATCCACTATATTTTTCGTTCTTTTGTGGTCCAGATATGTCTCTAATATTGAATCATGTACTTGTTTAAAACAAATTCTGAATGAGATGTTGCTTAGGTACGTTCAATGATCTTGATCATCACCAAGTTGCAGCCCTTGCTAGCTGCTTTATTCCTGGAGATAGATCAAATGAGCAAATACATTTGAGAACTGAACTTGGGAAACCCTTACAACAACTCCAAGACAGTGCAAGAAGAATTGCAGAGGTTTTGTTATTATTTAATTTCTTTATTTTTATACACTTCTTTTGTGAGGCAGTTAAATGTAGCTGCATATGATTGCAGGTACAACGTGAGTGCAAATTGGAGGTAAATGTGGATGAGTACGTAGATTCAACGGTGAGACCATTCTTGATGGATGTGATATACTGCTGGTCAAAGGTTAGTAGTATCATTATATTTGCTAAAATTAGAAAACATATGTGATATAACATATCTTAATCAGTTTAATGCTACACTGATGAACTCAGTAACAACAACAAAAAGCCTTTTCCCAACTATTTGGGGTCAGCTATATGAATCCTGTTCCGCCATTCCGTTCTATTTAGGGCCATATGAGCCGTTAAATTACAAGCTGCCCTGTCTCTCCTTACTACAACTCGTGTCAATTTTGGCCTTTCTTTAGTCCTTTTAGCACCTTCAACTAGTATCATCTCACTCCTCACTGGCAGTGACTGGTCTTTGTTGCACATGATCAAACCATCTCAGTCGACCTTCCCTCATTTTATGACCTATTGGTGCTACACCTAAGCTTTTGCGAATGGATTCATTCCTAATTCTATCCTTTCTAGAATTGCCACTCATCCATCTCAACATTCTCATTTCAGCCACTCATTTTATATATGTGTTGTTTGTTGGCTGCCCAACATTCTGCTTCATAAAGCATGGCTAGGATGTAACTTGCTAATATGTTTTTCCACTTTTAACTAGTTCGTACTTTTCTAGGATGTAACTTGTTGTCGTTAATTGGGTTACGGTTTTTTTGGTGTTAGGATTTATCATTCATCTTTTCTTTTCTTTTCCCATTCCACCCCATCTCCAGGGAGCAACTTTTGCAGAGATTATAGAAATGACTGATATCTTTGAGGGGAGCATTATACGACTTGCTAAAAGGCTTGATGAGTTTTTGAACCAGGTAACTTGCATAATTTCTTGAAAGCTCAAGGATTAACAAATGCTGTAGTTTTAATCTTGCCCAACAATCTTTGACCATGCTCTGTTATTATTGTTTGACTTGGCCTTTTTCAGTTGCGTGCTGCTGCCCATGCTGTGGGAGAGGTTGATTTGGAGAACAAGTTTGCTGCTGCTGGTGAGAGCCTCCGGCGAGGTATTATGTTTGCAAACTCTCTATATCTTTGAGATGTCTTTGCCCGAACCGTTTTGAGTATCCTTTTACACCGCTAGCAGGATCAAGCAAATGCTTGGAATGTGAGATCTGTTGGATGTGATTTGAACTGATCGCATGTGTCTCTTTATTACTGTTCCATTCTTTGGGCATCTGTAGATTTTCAAGTGTCAGTTCTATTGTACCATGCAGTTTTTTAGGATCATGAAAATTTTCCTCTAGAGTGATTCTCCATCTCTATGATAGGCCATTTAATGTTGCACATTGGAAGCTTCAGTTCCCTCTTTACTTGCTAAGGTTAAGAATTGTAGCGTTTTAAATTGTGGCCATTGGATTTGTCACCCGATGCTTGGGAGACAAGAGGAAGGATAAACTAGAATGTGGGATTTGTCACCTCTCGTGTTGACCCAATTTTCTGTGTTCTAGATAGACACAAAGATCTCTCCGAGAACTTACAGTGACTCTTCCCACTTCCTCTCAAATTGTGAATTTTAATAAGGGGCTTGGAAACTGTTTAGAATGTTAGTGATTTAGGTTATCAATAATTTACAAGCGCACTCGTCAAATAGATCCTAGCATTGGTCGACCTGGCATTGCTGATTCAGTTGGTTTGTGCCTGATTTGACAACCTTGCCATTTTTTTACTGCCCAAAACCCTAAAATATAGAAATAGAATCAAATTTAAAAGATTTATAAGTTTATGTTGAACATCCATTTCTAATTCAATAATTTGGTTCTTGTTTTGAGAGGAGTGTAAGTGGGAAGAGTAACTATTGGTTTAGAAGTAGGGCCATTGTGGATTTTACAAGTTATAGTTTAGACATTGACCAATTTTGCTTATTCAAGTAAAATTATCAAGAAGTTGGGTCTATACTTATTAACGCTAGCTGGAAAAAGAGAATGATCGTCTGTGATGAAAATACCTCTAAGCACGCTAGATTGACACGTGATGTGTTTTTATATTTTGTGCCTCTTTTAACACCCACTTTTCTGGATGTTCTTAACCCTAATACACCTGTGTCAGCTTATAACCTCATCAGACAAGACATTTTCATCACAGAACATCTATTTCCGCTGGAAAAGATGCCATGGGTGTTCCCAGCTTCATTGCCGGATCAGGCAAGGAAGATGTGCCAGACAGTGTGATCATATGTCAATACATGATGTGCTAGGGCTGTCAATTGGGTTGGGCTTAGCCGGGTTTAGGTCAGCCCAAACTCAGCCTGAGATGTTTTACCTGAGCCCGAACCTGGCCTGAGGTAGTTAGCTCGAGCTTGGCCTGTTCTAAAACAACTGGCTTTGAGCTGAGTTTGGGCAACCCGAATTAAAACCCTTTAAATTTTGGGGTTGATTTTAGGCCCATAATTGATACTAAAAGCATATTATATAGTTTTTTTTTTTTTTTGTACAATTGACACTTGAACTATTTGATGATAGTAAATTTGTCAAAAATATATGGATCCAATATATATA
>JAOXJP010000012.1:898012-909517 GCA_025762735.1 Platanus orientalis | reverse complement strand
TTAAATTTTAAGGGTTGTTTATTTTAAAAAATCATTGATTTCACTAGGACTTGAACCCAATACTTATTGTAAAAAACTATTTTTATCAACAAAGCTATATACTATTAATAATTTTAAAATAATTAGTATATTATATATAACACATATATATTATGTATGTAAAAGTTTGGGCTTCGGGCAGGACCTCGGTAAGCCCAAGCCCGGCCCTCAATAAAAGTTCAGTCTTTAGGGCCGGGCTCAGACCCTTGTCGGGTCTAACTCGGGCCGGACTTTTTTTGGACCAATTTGAGGGCCGGGTTCGGGCCAGTCCAGCCCATGCCCACTCCTAGAGTCCAGACCGAACCTCTACCTCATTTTGGTTTTTGTCTTTTTGACAACCAGTTAAGTTGGTCCCCGCCTGAACAGGGATGGATTAAAATGGATGTGTACGCAGGATGCCCAGGACTCCATGATCGGGTCATGCTGGACTCTCTCTATGTACTAACTATTAAATAAATAAAACAAGATAAAGAGCTTAGATTAACAATTGGGCCGTCGTCCCCTCATTATCGGCTGCCGAGATGTTCGCGTAGAGACTATTCGGTGTGAGACTCCCGCCAAATCTGCCTGTTTACCATCTTTCTCTCTCTCTCTCTCTCTCTCTCTCTCTCTCTCTCCACTCTCGGATTGCTGCACAATTATGGAGCTTCTGACAAAATACATGGCTAAACCTCTCTAATGTCCGTCCAAGCCCAGTTTTCCATTTTAGCAAAAATAAAATTATATATATATTTGGTTAGAAAATGCGACGTTGCGCCAAGGATGAATTGAGCCTCAAGGGATGGGACATGTTCCTCTCTCTCTCTCTCCCTTAAACTAAGTCAACGGTCAAATCATAAACTGCCCACCAAAGATTTCGGGTGGGAGAGACAGAGGGAGTAAGGATTCTGTGGTCTCTATTTTTTAACAACAAAAAGTGCTTAATTTAGAGAGAATGAGAGAGGAAGAAGGAGCTGGGTGGGGGGGTGTTTCTTTGTCACCTGTCTTCTTTTGAGATTCAAAGGAATTACAACAACCAGAAGGAGAAGAACTTCTTTTTCTTTCTTTTTTTCTTTTTCAAGAATAGATTGATAGATAGAAAACGCATTAGTTATTACCTAAGCTCTTTAATATCTCTAGAGCTGAGAATAAAATTGTCTGTTTGGTTCCTTTTCTCTATACAACTAGACAAACAAGGAAATTTCTCTTCCTTGTCTGAATGTTTCAATATTTGGGTCGGTTGCAATTGACGTTTTAGAGAGAATTAAGAGGCCTTTTACAAACTCTTTCTCTATCAATTTTCTTTCTTTGGTTTTTTGGTTAGTCAGGTAGAAAAGTAAAAGAGAGAAATGTGGCTTCCAAAGGGAAATGGAGATAAAAATGAGGAAGGAAACGGGTTGGTTGCAGTTGCAATTGACAAGGACAAAGGAAGCCAACATGCTTTGAAATGGGCAGTAGATCATCTTCTCAGCCGGGGCCAAACAGTGATCCTAGTACATGTCAACCAAAAAGTATCAACAATTCCTAGTCCTTGTAAGTCTCTCTCTCTCTCTCTCTCTCTCTCTCTCTCTCTCTCTCTTAGAATCATTTTTTCCACCTAATAAAACATCTTTCTCCCTCATATTAGAATGTATCCACCATAGTATGGAATTATCTTTAAAATTATGGTTATGACATAGAGCAATGGTTTTGCACCAATTGACAACAAATTACGTGATAAAACATTATTTTGCTCTACAAAGTGGTTATGGGATCTGCAACCCATTGTGGTGGGATTTATCTATTGGAAAGGGACTGATAATTCTAGGCAAGAAGAACTCAACCCCTGTCTAGTGGCATAATCAGGAATGTCCGGCCGTATCACAGGTTTGGATCACTGACCTCACATAAGGCAAGGAGTTGTGAAGCAACAGTAAATTGGTCAAACTAGTAAACCAACTTGAAAATAGTTGTGCCAACTTCAATGAAATGTTCATGCTTCAACAAGAAGAGAAAATGAGAAATTAGTGGCTAATTTTGTTTTCTCCCAAATCTTGTGCCTATTCACAATAATGGTATTACTTTCCTGATCGCAAATAGTGTTCTTGCCAACTTTAGAGGAGTCAATTTTCTGTTTTCTTGCCAACTTATGATGATGAGTATGTAATATGGTTTATTCCAATAATAAGTCATCAAGATCAAGATCCTGATTGAGCAATATTCGAGCTTAAAAATTTACACTGAAATGCCCATAACATCCAAAAAAAAGTTATACTGTAAACATTTTTTATATCAATTCAATTATGCACTTAGTTTATAAACTTCGTATCTATGATTCATGCCACAAGGTCCTCCTGAGCTCAAATGTCTTGCTTTATTTTTTGTTGGATGCAGTGGGACACCATGTTGCCATTTCTGATGTCAAAGACCATGTCGCATTGGCATACAGACAACAACTTGATGCTCAAACCAGGGAATTGTTCCTTCCCTTTCGCTGCTTCTGTACTAGAAAAGATGTGCGTATGTCAAAGCTCTATTCTTTTCATTCTTCCTTCAGCAATGAGTTCCTCTAGCATATTTCAGGGGAGAAAGTTACAAACATCATTGAAAATACCATGATTTTTAAAATTGCAGCAAAGTTCTGCAAATGCTGCCATGAATTTATCACTCAATAGCCAATGTGGGCATACCTAACAGAAGTATCTATGGAAGTAGCTTTCCTTGTAAGTTCCAACAAATCATATCATGTACTAAACTTTTACTATTCAACATGCAATTTTTGCACCAGATTCAATGCCAGGATGTCGTAATCGAAGATTCGGACATAGCAAAAGCATTAATTGAATATGTTTCCCATTATACAATTGAGAAATTGGTGGTTGGTGCTTCATCACGGAATGTATTTATGAGGTAATTTCTTCTTCTTCGTTTTTCACTTGGACCACCAAAAGTTGAACATTCTGCAGTTACATGCTCAACCTCACAAGTGAATAAAACTGTCTGGCCTGCACATATGCATGAACCTACTCTTTTCAGGATCCCTTCTTCCATACTCAGAAAGAAGTAAAAAGATCATTTAGTCAAATCAAAACTACACTAACCTAAGGAAGTTCAAATTTGAAAGAGGGAAACACATGGAACTGCATTTTACCTGAGTTAATACCCTGTAGTACGATTAAAGTCCCAAGTCATCCTCAAGTATATGGATGCATACATAGAGACTTCAATTTTCAATATTCCTTGACTCAAAATCTTTGTTGACAGAAGATTCAAGACTGCGGATGTCCCAACTATTGTATCAAAAGGAGCACCAGATTTCTGCACTGTGTATATTATCTCCAAAGGGAGGATATCATCTGTCCGATCAGCCTCCCGTCCAGCCCCAACCGTCTCCCCCCTCCGGAACCAAATGCAAATTCACAACCAAGTCAGCGTCCAACCTGACGTAGTTGAAGCAAATTTGTGCAATCATAGTTCAAAAGGTTTGGTTGATAAATCAAATATCGTGCTTTTCATACTCTGTTGTTTCTCTCAACAAACTTTGAAAAGAAATAATCTTGATCCTGTCTCAGGAGCCCTGATGAAACCCTTCGAGGGCCAAAACTTGAATGAAGACATGGAATCCATCAAGTAAGTCATATATAGTGATGGTTGCAACTCCCATCATGCATGCTGTTTGTCTTGATATTGCAGTTAAGGACATCATCAGCATCTACAATACTCAGTCAGTAATATAGGTTGTTTATCCAGGAAGGTTTTTCTTTTTACATTATTATTATTATTATTATTATAAATCAAACAATCATGGCTTATTTTGTTCTAATAATATGAAAGCCCCACATATACTTTGGATGAAAGGACTGATATCCGATCTTCATCACTTGAACCAGGTCACCGTTTACCAGAGGAGGGAGGGGTCTAAATGGCAAGTCTTATGGGGACCTGCCAGTCCCTGATACTGACATATCATTCGTGAGTTCTGGCAGGCCAAGTACAGACCGCATGTTTCCTTCATTCTACGATCATCTGGATCCGGGTCGGACTCCACGGTTGTCAACGAGCTCAGACGTGGATAACCGAAGCTTTGAGTCAGTGCGATCAGGACCCAAGTCAGCAAATGATCTCCAATCTCTGCATGAGTTCTCATCTTCATCACACGATAGTGAGAGATCATCGTTTTCATCACAACACATGGTAAGGTCAAATGTTGTTATGAAAGCTTTAAGTACATACATAGGAAGTTAGGAACCCCTACCAACTTACATCAATACATGCATAAAACTCATTCATGAATGTATGTATTCCTAATTTACTTGGATGCTGCCGTTCTTCAGTAAGAAATTTATGGATTATACCTTCTGAGATGCCCATGAAGTATGTTATAAGGAACTGTACTAATGATACAGGAAGCATGTCTGCTACGAAACAGGAACCATCACTCAAAATTGTCCAACTTTGGATATCTCCTACAAACTAAGTCAACCTTGATCAACTGAAATTCAGATTCAGTTTAGACCTTCTTTCCTGGATCATTATAATTCAAAAGAATGCAAAATCGTAACTTAGGATCTTCCCATTAGGTTATCTTTTTGTTTCAAAGATCTCCTAGGAAGGTCCCACCCAATACCTGTGCCACATATCTATAAAGGAGTCTGGTATTGTGCTCATGGGTGAGATTGCTCCTTAAATATCTAGGTTAGAAATGACATCAGTTCGTGGAATAGAACTTGCCACATAAATCCTAAAATACTTCAAAATGTTGAATTGTAGATAGTATTGTTTCATTTTAAATAGCTAAAATCAGTATAATTACACCTAAATAATTAAATTAAGCAACTTATACGTCATATAATTTGTTGCTTTATCTTTTTTAAGTTTCATGTGCATAGGACAACCATGGTATATGATTGTGTTCATCAGAGTCCATCCTATAAAGTTATTTAGCCCAAATTTCTCTCATCTATGGGGAGATTTGGCATTGCCTATGATTGTGTTCATCAGAATTCATTTCTTTTATGGGTTAGTAAGAGATCTAACAAAGCCAAATGGGTGACTCTACACATGGATGAACTAGGATATGCCTAACGAGTAACAACACCTCCCTCAGTTCGTTCACTATCAAACCTCCTTACCCATGAACTTTGTTAATAGTCGATCTATGTTGGAGTCAATTGTCTTTCTAACAACCTCTTTAAAATAAGATAACTATTTTGTTGTCATCATTAGGAGTACCACTGGAAAGTCTATGTATATGACATCATAGTGAAGTCTAAAAGAAAAGGGGATCATCTGATAGACTGTGCCAGCTTTCTTAACAGCTACAAACATTTAAGCTTTACCTGAACCTACAGAAAGTGCATATTTAGGGTATCTGTTGGGGAACTGCCTGGGTTTGTCATCATCATCAAGTTGACACTCCAAATGGAGAAAGAACCACACAGTTTCCTTGGAAAGATCCTACACAAAAGCCACTTCATAACGCAGTGAATCAAGCTGCTTTAAAATAATGCTCCAATTGTTTAGATTGGAGTCTGCCAGGCAACCTTTGAAAAGATCAAAAGATACCCCATTAATCCCTCGGTCTTGGTTTTGCCCTTGCTTGGATGTCCTCTTATATTGTATTTGACCATCCAAGAGAAACCTATGGGCTGCATCTTGGGACAACATGAGCGGAAGAAAAGTAAGGGCCATCTACCACCTGAGCAAAACGTTTGTTAGATACAAGCCTTAGTCCTCTTCGCTTGAGAACACGCATATGCTTCTATGGGTGACACAGAATTCGCAACAATACCTTTTCTCCTACAAAGTGTTTAGATTTTATGTTCACAAATACCAACCGACCAGAAAATGCGAACTCCCTCCCCCCAAAATTACTTAATACACCAGTGTGAAACTATATATACGTGTGGATAAGTCCTTCCACCCTAATTTCCTACTCGTACCCCTGTGATTTTATGTGTAAACATAGTTAGTTAGGAATGCAATTATGTGCACATGCAAACATGACTTTCATGCAAAGAATTCAACTAGATCTTGTTGGAACTTGCAGGAAGATGTGGAAGCTGAGATGAGGAGGCTAAAGCTAGAGCTCAAGCAAACAATGGATATGTACAGTGCGGCATGCAAAGAAGCACTCACAGCAAACCAGAAGGTACTGAGACTTTGCATCTTCTTTATACATTCATCAACAAAAACAAAAACAAAACAAAAAAGCATCTTCTTTGTGCATTTTTTACTCCTCGGCAAGTTCCAATTTATGACTGATGTTCACTACACAGGCAAAGGAGCTCCACCGCTGGAAGATGGAAGAAGAACATAGATTTGAAGAGGCACGAATGGCTGAGGAAGCTGCGCTGATGATTGCAGAGAAGGAGAAAGCTAAGTGCAAGGCAGCCATTGAGAAAGCAGAAGCAGCACAGAGGATTGCAGAGCTGGAATCACAAAAGAGACTGAATGCAGAAATGAAAGCCCTCAAAGAATCAGAGGAGAAGAAGAAAGTGTTGGATGCTATTTCACACTCGGACTTAAGGTATCGAAAATACACAATTGAGGAGATTGAAATAGCAACAGAGTTTTTTGCTGAAAATCGCAAGATTGGGGAGGGAGGTTATGGGCCAGTGTATAAGTGTTATCTGGATCACACACTAGTCGCAATTAAGGTTCTACGTCCAGATGCAGCTCAAGGAAGGTCACAGTTTCAGCAGGAGGTAAGGCAAAAAATAAAAAAAGCTTACTATCGACAAATGCATCAAGGTTTATAACACTTTTTGGTATCCCTTCCATTGCAGGTTGAAGTACTGAGCTGCATACGTCACCCTAACATGGTGCTCCTCCTGGGAGCCTGCCCAGAGTATGGCTGCCTAGTCTATGAATATATGGCCAATGGGAGTTTAGACGACCGTCTTTTTCGTCGAGGGAACACTCCAGTACTCTCTTGGCAACTGAGGTTCCGGATTGCGGCAGAGATTGGCACTGGCCTGCTCTTTCTCCACCAGACCAAGCCAGAGCCACTAGTGCACCGTGACCTCAAACCTGCCAATATCTTGCTGGACCGAAACTACGTTAGCAAGATTAGCGATGTTGGCCTGGCCAGGCTCGTCCCTCCATCTGTTGCCGACAATGTCACTCAGTATCTCATGACATCAACAGCTGGAACTTTCTGCTACATAGATCCTGAGTACCAGCAAACAGGAATGCTTGGTATAAAATCTGATATCTATTCTCTTGGGATCATGCTTCTGCAACTAATAACAGCCAAGCCACCAATGGGATTGACCCACCATGTAGACCGGGCTATTGAGAAGGGGACATTTGCTGAGATGCTGGACCCTGCTGTCCCTGACTGGCCAGTTGAAGAGGCCTTGTGCTTCGCCAAACTAGCGCTAAAGTGTGCAGAGTTAAGGCGGAAAGATCGGCCAGATCTTGGCACAGTTGTATTGCCGGAGCTCGATAGACTGAGAGAACTTGCCGATGAAAACATGCCCAGCATTCCAGGTGGCAGCACAAGCACATCACCCATCCACAGCCATATCTCCATGCATCAAGTGAGTTGAAATGCAAATCTAGAAACTGCACCAGTGGTACCAAATAAATATGCATTAGCTTAGATAACAGAAAGAAACATTCTGATACATATTGAAAAGCACACCAACAGTCTCCAATGCCTTACTGTACTTGTGGCATATGTGCAGTGAATGGGGATACATCATTCATTCGGTCCATCAAGAATCCTCCTCTATAAATATGTAACAGATTTGATGGTTACAACCATTCTAGTTATCAATCTTTTGGAAAATTAAACTATTTGAAACATTATGAAAAATGACCCAGAAAAAGTTCTATAGAAATGGATGAAAATATCATTCAAGTGATCTCCATTTTTCACACACAGATCTCCCCGAACAATGCAAGTGACCACATGTCCAGCTCCATAACTGGTCAACCATCCATATGGTTTTCAGGACAGGGACTCATATTTTGTTTTGTGGAGAAACTGGAAATGCTTGTTGAACCAAAAATAATGGACTTCTCAAACACTAACCTTAAGTACTTTATTTTATCAAATCATAACTTAGATGAACTTCAAACTGGGAAAACTTAACAATTTGTTCAGATATTTTCTGCAGGAGGTGATGAGTGACCCTCTTCTCATACAATCTGGATACGATAGCACAAAGAGCCGCTCGAGTGCATCATCTCTGCCTGGAAGGTGATCAAGTATGAACTGAGAAACAATTTCAGGGGAAAAAAAGGTTTAATATTTAAAGATTCATGGAAGATCATCTAGCTTTTCTGACTCAAAGCCAGGAGAGTGAAGTCAATGGAGGTCTGCACAAGCTTTTCTTATGAATGCTATTATAGGAAATTAAGGTTGGAGCCAAAGTCAATTCTTCAGTGTATAGGTACAATTGCAGGGCTGGAATAGTTGAGTACAAATTCTTTACATTCTTTCGTGACAAATAAGGTGAGTATGATCAAGGACTAGGAGAAGGATACCAATTTGCATATCTTGTCAGTTCATACTCGCTGGGTTTCACATTTTTCGATGTAGGAAGAAAATGGCAACATGAGCCATCACAGGCCGGTGCCTCTGCTGACCTAGATGTTTGTTAAAGGTGTTTGCCACTTGGCTGTTACTTCTTATAGTGTAATAGATGTGATAGTATTGTAATTATAAGAACTTTTTAGAATTTTCCACTTGGCTATTACCTCTCTCTCTCTCTCTCTTATTTTTTAATTAATAAATACTTTTTTATTAGGAAAAAAGAAGGGCAGATGCATTGCTCCAATCCTAAAATTGGAAGGACCACAAGAACAAGGAAACATGATAAAGGAGAGAAGGGTTTGAACGAAGTAAATAACTTCAAAATTTACCAACAAAAAAAGAAATGGAAGAGAGAAAAATATAAAACAAAACAAACAAAAAAAGTCTGAGCTCTGTCAATTGTGACAAGCTATATCAAGTAAGTTGGTTATGTAATTTGCATCGGCATGCATGAAAATCCATAAGTTCAACCACAGTATTTCTTACAAGCTATAAATTTTGGTACAAAAATTAAGCTCCGCATAAAATCTCAACCCCACTCGTAACTGCCTTATGTTGATTTCAGGGTTTGATTTAGGGGTGGCAATGTTTGACATGACCCGTGAACCCAACACGAAATAACCAGGTTAGGGTTGGCTGTAAACGTGTTTCGGGTCAAAGCAGGTTGACCCACTTTGACACAATTAATAAATGGGTCAAGTTATTGAAGTAAGTACGCAGATATGTATGATAAGAATGCCCATATTCAAAGAAGAATTGAGAAAGAAATTCAAAAATAACAAATAACAAATAAAAAATCTAATTTTTTTTATAGCTCAGCATATTGCTATATGGGCGAAGCACAATTCTTCTTAAGTGTTATGCCATTCACCTATAGAAGATGTTCTAAAGTTGCAACAATGGGAGATTGAATATGACTCATAAATAATTGAAGGAAAATGACATGTAAATACTAATCAAATTCAACAAAAAAGTGAGCAAATAGAAGTCTATGATACAAAGATAAGGGAACATACCAGGCCAGCCCTTGCCATTGGTATGCGCCTGTTTGAGATCCTAGTTTCATGCAGACCATTACAAAGAAATGGAGAATAGGAAGAAATCATGAGAAAAAAAAGAGCTTCAAACAGAAGCAGTTTCAGCTCCCTCCCACCCCCCACCCAAAAATAAAGAATTCAACTCAGCCTCTCATTGCTTGGGTATTGCACGGAGGAAACAAAAACAACAGAAACAGTGTTCCCACTCAGAAACAGGAAGCGATACAGAATGGATACCAGATAACACCAGATTTCAACCTGTGTCGAGTACAAATACCAAATTAATAATTGTTTGGAGTCTCAAAGCAAGCTGTTATTTCAACGAAATACTTAATAGAATGCTGAGAGTGGAAACATACAGTGTCTGCCAGGAAATACCTAATTTACAACATATCATGATCTTCCAAACCATAATATTAAAATCATAACAATTACATAAAATAGAATACTGAGAGTGTTTCGAAAATATGCATAAAGGAAGCCAATATGCTCCTGCAACAGAACTAACACCACAAAAACAAAACCCAGAAAGAAAAAGAGAGCAGAAATCTGAGTTGAATTTTGGCCCACAGTGAGTTAAGAAAACAGTAACAACTTGCGACAGTACAAGCATTTAGCTCTGGTGGCTGAGGCATATGTCTTCCACAGGGAAGACTCAAGGTCTAATCCCTGGAGGGGGGGTGGGGTAAGCAGTGCAAAGTGGTGTCGCCTGCTCAGGATCTCAGTTCTGACTGGCTCAGGCCAGTCCCACTTCAAGCAGCTGTAATGATGAAGGCCCACACGGCCATACGAAAAAAATAAAAAATCTTGGAAAAAAAAAATAGAATGGATCACTGTCGGTTTCTATATGATGGAGTGCTGCTGATAGGTGTCAGAAGGAAATTAAAAATTACGATTAAAAAACAAAGTTTCACCTCATCCTCAAATGAAACACATACAAGAAGAGCCAACCATAATTTCATTAAAACTGAATGTAATGTAACATGAACTAGTTTACTTCATATAAGAAATAAATCTAACTTGTATTTAAGAAATTTAACCCACTAAGAAGAATGAGTTGTTTTTGACAGATTCCCCAAAATGGATGGGAAGTAAATGCCACACTTCCAAGCCCCAAAGTTTTTTTATTCATATTGTCACCCACAGTAAAGAAATAGCAATATAATGTAAACAATAATCACTCAATTATTCAAGATTCAAGTAAGATACATCTGACATGTATCATGTTCTACAGCAATTAACTTCATATTTCAAGAACAATGTACTTTGCAAATTACAAATTGGAATGGGACATAAGATTGTTCAAACAACTTGAAAACCTAAATTCATCCATCATTTCCTTCTTCTTTTTCCAAACTAATATTTTCTATATGGCTTTCTTTACTGGTATCTAAACTGAAACATCTTACCATATTTATGCTTACATTAACCAGATTATAGAAATCAAATGGTAGGAAAGAGAAGAATGTTGGTCCTTGATTCCACTATTATTAGTGACCATGGTTCAATATGTTGTTATTCCTATGCATATTGGTGACCCAAATTAAAAGCAGGTGCACAGAGGATACGTTCAAGAAACTGAAGCACACCAAGGCAGTGGGTTTACATTCTGGCAATACCCTGATGCTTAATTCTTTAATTACACTCACCAAAACAAAGCTCCCATCAGCTTCTACCTCCAATCAAATTATCCGAGTGGTAACAGTGTATCCAAATTGCAGTACAATAAGCCAAGATGAATAAACTGTATTGCTGGAGTAACTTTCATCACTTGCTTGATGGGTAATTAAACCAAAGAAACATAGCCAAACTCTAAGGTACTAAATTGCAAGGGCTGTAGATCAAAGCCTTATAAATATATAAATGTGAAAATTTAAAAATAAATAAATAAAAGTAACCAGTCTTCGTTTGTATCAACTCCAATTC
>JAOXJP010000012.1:857153-873418 GCA_025762735.1 Platanus orientalis | reverse complement strand
AAATTACAAAAATACCCTTTTGGGGTCTTTTCTTCTATTTTCTCATCTTTTTCTATTCTTTCGCAGCCTAACCTTCTTTCTATGAATTTTTTTTTATTCTGAAATTTTTGTGACTACTTGTTTGTTTCTAAACTCTTCGTGATTTATTTTGCTTCCGCATCCTTTATTTAAATTATTTGAGGCTTTGAAAAATTATTCTACGACACTTTTTGGTATCTTCCCCTTTGTACTGCATCAATCCATCACATTAGGGACCCTCTGGATTGGCCACATTTGCATATTAGCTGTATGGTCACCATGTACTGGGCTTTTCCCTTGTAATACCAACCACTGAAATTTAATAAAAAAATGCCTGGAAAGAGGACTTATTCTTCCACATGGAAAAATAAAATGGGACTGGAATTCAGCACATGAAAGAGGGTGATGTTGGGTTCCTTTGGGCAACCAACTTAGCTGCCACATGGAAGATTCAAGGGACACCTAAATCTCTTAAAGCCAAGAGTTAATGCTGCATAAACCAAGAACTTTTTGTTTTCAACAGATTACTACCACTCAGTAGCTCAATATGGACCAAAAAAAAAAAAAAAATCCATATTTGTCATTTTCCAAACAGAAAAGTGTTTGCTAACTGATGGCTCAAACCCATCAACCAGCCCACTTTGAAGAGGTCCTATAAGATTCAACTTAAGAAGCTCATTTGCCACATAAAATAGCATGACTACAATTCTTCCAAGAAAAACACCAGCTACCCAATAGACCATATCCATCAGAAAAGTTCATTTTCAAAGTTACAGAAAACTAAATATGCTCAAGCTACCACATGGTATTGAATGGGAAAAAGAATAAGTAATCTTTACCATAAAAAAAGAAAAAAAGAAAAGAAAAAGTAAAAAAGAAAAGAACTTTTTATTTCAAAAACAAAATTTCATGTAGAACTGGTCCTGCAACCTTCTCTATTTTACAGAATTGAGAGAGAGAGAGAGAGAGAGAGAGAGAGAGAGAGATCATCACAGTAGGCATCCTCACAACCTCCATGCATGCTTAGACAATCTTTGCAGAAATTAGTTTGCAAGATGAAAATGAATTTTGGCATGCTTACCTTGATAAAACAGTAGAAAGTCTTCTCTTTCCCTTCCCACACTCGCCAAGCCAACACATACTCTCTTGGTGTTAGTAGTGGGAATTTTTTTATCGTCCAGCCTATTTCAATCCCATTAGTTTCATCGATCTGCAACTGCTCATGCTCAACCAGAGTCTTGTCCCACTGTTTTCTGTACTCATTGTCCATATAAAAGTCTTTCAACAACTCAGTGGAGCAGTTCTCAAATATTGTCACACTCATGTACTTCAGGGGACCTTCCTGGAGCAACAGGAAAGAAACATCAATTTAAATGAATGCTTTTAAAGTCGTTAATTTTCCTAGAAGTCAGTTGACTTAGTTTGGCACCAGTCTCCAAGTTCCATTGTGAAATCAGATTTTAAACAAATTGGGTCTATCCAACTCAGAAATGAAAGACAACAAAGGAGAAAAGCGGAAGTTTTATGCAGTGATTTGAATCATAGTAATCATCACATGGCTAAAAAGTGAGATAAAGCTAAAGTGATTATCAGGCACAAAAAAGAAGAAGAAGAAGAAGTAGTATTTATCCCTTAATTTAGCAGGAATTGATGCTGATGAGATAACTTATTGTCCAAAAAACAAAATCAAAAGAAAGAACTCCAGTATGGAAAGATATAGAAGAAATGGGGAAAAGGAAAACTCGAGTTTCAAGCCAATTATCAATCAGGTGCCATCGTCCCATGGAGCAGGAATCAGGTTTCAAGTTTTCAAATTTTGAACCTCGAAGCAAAGAATCTAGCATGCAGATATATCAAAGCACTAACCTTAGGCTTGCAGCACTTTGCATTATAGTATAAAAGACTGTTTCGTTTGTCTATGACATCGTCCCATTTCTCCTTCTCATCGAGCTTCTCATCCAAACAGTTTATTAAGTTTCTTATGTCCTCATCAGATATAATTTCAGAGATTCTGCACGTGATTAAAAATTAAAAAAGATCAATTTCTTCATCAGTTACAAAAATATGGAATCAGATAACATTGCAGATATTCCACAGAAAGTGTGGGCATGTGTTTCCAAATGTCTGCCTTCTTTGTATGCAAAAAGCTGAATCAATTCCCCACCTTTTCACCCTTTGCATTTTCGCATCTGAAGTGTGGGCCGCTGTATTAAAAGCCTTTGACTTATGTTGGATGATTCCTAAAGACCTTAGACGATTGGTAGCTGGTTGGAGAACCTCAGCTTTCAGTTGGAGAGGCAAAATATCTTAGAGAATGGTTTTGGCTGTGATTGTCTGGTCGATTTGGATAGAGAGGAATAGAAGAACCTTCCAAAACTATATAGAACCCGCATGTAAAGTAGCCTCTAAAGCCAAGGAGAGATGCTGTTCATGGGTGCTACAAAATAGGGACTTCCACAAAATAAATTTGGGAGAGCTGAAAAGGAGATGAGAAGATACTACCATTAAATATCGAAAAATGCTGTAATCTGCAGTTGTAGTTGGTTGGGCAGGGTTGTATTGCTTTTGTGGTTTTCTCTTTCACTGTATTAGGGATGGGGGATCCTTCATCCCCTTCTTCTAATCCAATTTCATCTCTAATCTTAAAAAATAAAAAATTAAACAAAATCCACAGAAAACTAGCATTATTAAAGCTTATGGGGGATCAACTTGATTGGCCATTCATTAAATACGGAAATCCAAAGCATCTCAGATCACCCTTTAGGTAGTAATCATGATTTAAACACAGGAATCACCAACACCCAAAAAAAGAAAAAGAGAAAGGGTTTGATGATTTCAAAACAATTACTAGATGAGCTGAGAGTTTCCATTTCGGATGCCAATTCAATAAGCTCAAGCAAGGAATTTCATGGAAGTTGAAGAAACCAAACCTCCAAATTCAGATCAAAAGGGGGAATAAAAAATCAATCGAACAAAAGAAGAAGAGATTACCTGGTTCGAGAATTCACGGTACGAGAGACGATCGCTTTCGAAGTTTTAGAAATGGATCTGCGGCGCCTCGCGAAAGCCCTCGCGGATTGCCAGAACAAGAGAAAGACGAGGAGGAGAATGGTCGCCCATCCACCACGAACGTTTTCCCGCCAAAATTCCTCTGGTCCGACGAATATTCCCGCCCAATACCCGGAAGAAAACTGCTTCTTGTCCATCTCAGAGGTGAGAGATGTCAGAGGGCTTTCTTTCTTGGATACAAATCACTGGACCCTTCACACTGAATCTTGTTGTCTCCGTCATCTCCCTGCTTTCTTTGGATGGACTCAAGCATCAAATATCATACGCACGGTGCGTCATACGCACACCCCCTTGTGCATAATGATTGAATCTTTTGTGACAGGCACTACGGGATGACACGTGTTATATAGGGTTAAAAGTGTTTGATTCACAAAGTAGACGGCCCAAAAAGAGCCACCAAATTAGAAAACAGTGGTGAGTGACTGAAAATCCTCTACAATCGTAGGAATAATTTACTGTGCTACAATTGTGTATAGCATGACATGTATATAAAAAATTAAAACATTAACTAAAATTGGGTGGGTGTTTAATTTTTTTTTTTTTTAATATACATGCCATACTGTAGATAATCATTGCATGTTGATCCCGTTTAATACCCACGTGTAGCAAATTTCAGTGGTTAACATGTGAAAAATCAACAAAATTGAGAAGGTGAAGTTCACTTTTTTTTTTCCATTTATTTGGATATGTGTTGACCACTGAAATTTGTTGCACACTAACAGAACTTTAAACATCTGGAGAGGATTAATAACTCGGTTTAATAACTAGGGTATCCAGAATATCATTCTTTCTCGAGTAGGTGGACATGGATTACCATACCAAACCAGATTGTTTCCAACAAAAAATTGCCTAACATCAATCAATCAAGCACCAATTTTGTGCTCACACCTTATAAAAAGAAATGAACTGCACCCTTAGATTCATAGTAAAAATAAATATCTTATCACTTTTTTTCACCATGTGTCAATACAAAATTGATGCTTGATTAATGCTGAACACATCTGAACTATAGACGATCCCAGCCGTTTCTATACAGGAACGACCGTCAAATGGCTCCCACTTAATTATCACCTTAAGAAAAATCAACATGGTCTTATGAATTTCACGGTCCTGTCTTGTGCAGCTTTGTTAGGATTCCTATTAATGGTTAAAATGAGTACTTAAAAAGAATTCATACTTGCGAATGTCTAATCAAGCTGATTATTTCTTAACTGGTATCCATTAGTTTTGGTACGGGTCTCACTGCTCAATCTCAAATTATCAAAAAAACAATCATGATAACATCAATTACAATTGGTACAATGGTAAGAGACAAGACTCATAACCTTTTTTTATTATTTCAAAAATTGAATGAAAAAAAAGAGAGAGGCAAAATGTGATAGTGTTTGATCCCAATTGAATCAAATTTTACCAAAGCAATAACATAAGTTGCTACATGTCTAATAAGCTTAAGGAAAGACAAAAAATCATGTGAAACAAAGAACTGCATAGTAACATACTTTTTTCAATCTCTATTTTTGACTTAATTTAATGTAAATTGCTTTGTTTTCTTAATATTAATGTTATACTAGTTGGAAAGACGGCATAACTTGACATACACTGATACACATGCAAAATAGGACAGTGAAGAATCAAGAAACCACAATAAGACAATTTTTTGTTGTTCGACTCTTTAGCCTAAGTCCATGGATCTTCCTTGCTTCTCTTAAATCCTCCTACGAGGGGCCATGCTTTTCCTCATTGAATAAATCCTGTAAACTTTGATGGTGTGATTAATAAAGATCATTCCAAGGCTAGAATTGGTGTGGTTCTTAGAGATTTTTTGAGCTCTCCCCTTTTGGCTAGAACTGAGTAAACAAGTAATATCTCTACTTTGATGGCTGAGTGTCTTTGCAACAAGACTTGGATTTTGATATCAAATGCATAGTTATTAAACTAGGACAGGATATTGACCCGGCCAAGAGGTTGGGTCACTAGGTCATTGGTCAAATCACAAGGTTAAATATATAATAAATTAAATTAAAAAAATTATATTACAATTTTATATCATATATTATTAAAAATATAATGTAAATAGACAAAAAGACAATATAAATATATATGATAAAAATGAAAGTTTGTTTAACTTATTATTTTTTGGTGATAAAAATAAAACAAAAGATGATTAGTAGTCTAGTGGTTAAGACAATAGGCTTTAGTTTTAACAACTGGAGTTCAAATCTTCATAAAACTAATTTTTCATCCTTTAATAATTTGGAAAACCAAGTTCAAAAGATGGTCCAATCGACCGGGTTGGATGATTCAACAAAAAACTAGCTGACATTATATGGGTTTCATTGGATTTATAACAAAAACGATCCAAATTGAAACTCGAGCCGGTTGAGGTGCCGAGTCACTAGTTTTCCAATCCGAGTTTAATAACCATGATCGAATGATCTTGGTTTTTAAAACATTTTGTTAGAAGGTGATGCTTTGAATGTCAATTATTGGATCAGGGATCCTTCATCCTTTTCACAAAGCCTTCCAAACTATCATTATTTTGGATTGTGTTATACTATTAAAACACTTTAATGTTATTGGGTTAATGTTTTGTATTCAACCCCAGATGTAACCTAGACAATTATCCAACAAAAGCCCAAATGTGACATGTATTGTTGACCCGATTTGGGGGCCAAATCCACCCTGTGGGGATTAGGGTTTTTGAGATTTATATTAGGGTTTTAAAAAAAATAAAAATTTCATGCCGTTGCATTGTTCATTGTAATATCTGTTTTGCTCATAATGAAAGCTCTCTCTCCGTTTTCGCCCTTGGATGTAGGTTTCAAGCTGAACCATGTTAAATTGACTTCTTCTTTTTAGATTGTTATTTGCATTATTTTCTCTCTTCTATTTTGTTGCATACAATCTCAAGTCTCTAGGTTTTCACACAATAAACTGGTAACAAAGCCCTAGGTTGCGTTTGGATTTTTTTTCAATAAGCAAAACAACTTTAGTCTATGGTGCATGAAAATGCGTGCATTGTTAGTTCAATAATGATTGTTCAAAGCTTTGATAGGGGAGGAAAAGCTTCCTGCGAAGATATCGGGAGACAATAGAGAAAAACTTGACATTAAGGCCCTCAACGCAATTTTGTTGTGTTTGCCTGATGAGGTGTTTATGGTTGGGTTGTGGCTCAAGTTGGAGAGCTTGTACATGAATAAGTATCTTACGAACATGTTGTATTTGAAATAGTGTTTCTATACATTGAGAATGAGAGAATGTATGTCTCTAAAAACCCATCTGGATGAATTCAATAAAATTATCATGGATTTGAAAAATATTGATATTAAGATTGATGATGAAGATCAAGTTATCATTGTTTTGTACTCTTTACTTACATCATATGAACACTTTGTCACAACCTTGCTTTATGGAAATGATGCCAACTCCATAGAGGATGTTAAGACATCCTTGCATTATAGGGAATTGAAGAATAAGGTGTTTAGAAAAGGGGGTGTGGGGCAAGTAAAAGGACTTTTTATGAGAGGAAGAACAAATAAAAAAGGTTTTAAAAGTGATAAATGCTAATCAAGATCCAAATCTAGATCAAAAAAGGGAAAGTGCCATTTCTATTACAAGCTAGGGCACTTCATGCAAGATTGTCCAAAGCTCAAAGAGGAAAGGGAGAATGATCTTTCTAGCATCACAAAAGAAAATTCTTTAGATGGTTCTGAAAACGTTCCGTCAGTTACTCATTGTAATATATGTACAAATGATGAATCAATACTTGACTTGGGTTGCTCCTACCATATATGCCTAAACCAAGTGTGGTTTACGACCTATAAGGTAGTGAGTGGCGGTATAGTTTTAATAGAGAATAATATGCCTTGTAAGAATGTTTGGAATAGTCCAGATCAAGATGCATGATGGGATTGTTAGGACCTTGTATGATGTTCAACACATACCGGAATTGAAGAAAAACCTTACTTCTTTGGGTATTTTTGACTCCAATGGTTGCAAGTGTATCGATGAAGGTGGAGTTATGAGGGTGTTGAAAAGTGCTTTGGTGATTATCAATGAACAGTGGAATGGTAATCTATATGTGCTTCAAGGAAACACAATTTCAGGTATAGCTATGGTATTATCATCGACTAATTTGGATTATGAAATTATCTGCCAATGACATATGCAGTTAGGCCATATGAGTGAGAGGGGTATGATATAATTAAGCAATAAGACTTGCTTGGTGGTTAGAGAACAGAGAAGTTGGATTTTTATGAGCATTGTGCCTTTGGGAAATAGTGCATAGTTAAGTTCAATACGACTATTTATAGGACCAAAAGTACATTATATTACATTCACTGTGATCTTTGGGCCCCATCTTGGGTTCCTTTAAAGGGTGATTCTCATTATTTGTTGACTTTTATTGATGATTACTTAAGAAAGGTTTACGTTTTATTTTAAAGCATAAGGATGAAGTCTTTCTCAACTTCAAGCAATGAAATGTAATGATTGAGAAGCAAACATGCAAGAAGATAAAAAAAACTAAGAATTGATAATGGTTTGGACTTTTGTTAAGGTAAGTTCGACAAATTTTGCAAGGATGAGGGGATTGTGAGGCATCACATAGTTAGACACACGTCGCAGCACAATGGTGTGACAAAATACATGAACAAGACACTCCTTGAGAGAGCTCATTGTATGCTCTCTAATGTTGGATTTGGAAATGAATTTTAGGCTAAGGTAGTTTCTAAAACTTACTACTTGGTGAACAGGTCTCCATAGATTTCCATTGAGTGTAAGACGCCTAAGGATGTATGGTTTGACATTCTTGCAGATTGTTCTAGGTTAAGGATCTTTGTTTGTCCTACTTACACTCATGTCAATGAAGATAAGCTCGAACCTAGAGCTAAGAAGTGTATTTTTCTAGGTTATGCATCTGAAGTCAAAATGATATAAGTTGTGGTGTCTTAATCCTAAGTCACCCAAGTTTGTTATTAATAGAGATGTTACTTTTGATGAGTCTATCATGCTTAACCCGAGAAAGGTGAATGTTGATACAAATAAGGATCGTGGAATCAGTAAGCAAGTGAAGGTTGAGAGTTACACTTCAATGAAGGGTTAAGAAGGCACTTCCGTTCAGTCCATTGAGGAGGAGAAACAAGATCTTAGTGAGGATGAGGATGCACAAGCAAAAAAATAGTATACTATCGCTAATAGGAGACAAATGCAAGAGATTAGACCACCTCAAATGTATAGTAGCTGTATAGAGATGGTTTCTTATGCATTGTTTGTAGCAGAGATTATTGAGTGTCAGGAGCCTTTCATATACCATGAAACTGTCACAAATAATGAGTTTGTATAGTGGATAATTGCTATGAATAAGGAGATTGAATCTCTATATAAGAATCAGACTTGGGAGTTAGTAAAATCACCTATGAAAAAGAGGATTGTCGGCTACAAATGGGTTTACATTATGAAAGAAGGTACACTAGGTGTTGATAGTATAAAAAACAAGGCACGCTTGGTTGTAAAGGGCTATAGTCAAAAAGAGGATGTGGACTTAAATGAGGTATTCTCGTTAGTTATGAAACATAGTTCTATACGTGTGTTTCTTGTCATAGTGGCCATATATGTTTGACTTAGAGTTATAGCAACTTGATGTTAAGATGATGTTTTTGCATGATAAGCTTGATGAACATACTTACATGCACCAACCGGAGGGGTTCATCCTCTCAGATAAGGAAAACTATGTTTTCTTGTTGAAAAAATCTTTTTATGGCCTACAACAATCGTCTAGACATTGGTATAAGTGATTTAATACTTTTGTACTTGCACAAGACTTTTCTATAAGTCGATATGATAGTTGTGTTTACTTTAGATAACTTTCAGATGATTCTTTGTTGTACTTGTTAATATATATTGATAACTTGTTTATTGTTACCAATAACATGGTTGAAATCAATAAGTTGAAGGTTTAACTTAGTGGTGAGTTTGAGATAAAAGATTTGGGGGTAGCAAAAAAGATTTTAGGCATGGAGATTCTTAGAGATAGGAAGGTAGAAAAGTTGTACTTGTCTCAGAAAAATTAATTTGAAAAAATACTTGAACACTTTGGAATCCAAGATTCTAAACCTGTGAATACTTCATTTGCATATCACTTTAAACTTTTTGCAAACTTGTCACCACAGACTGAGGAGGAGTACATGTGTCATGTTCTGTATGCTAGTGTAGTTGGGCGTCTCATGTATGGTATGGCTTGCACTCGTCCTGATATTTCACAGTTGTTAGTGTTATGAATAGTACATGGAACGTCCAAGGAAGACACATTAGCGGGTAGTAAAATGGATACTTCAGTATTTGAGAGGTACTATAGACGTTGGATTAATGTTTGATAAAATAGGTGGTCTTAATGGTTGTACAATTGGATTTGTGGATTCTGATTATACAGGTGATCATAGCAAAAGGAGATCTCTGACATGATATGTTTTCACTCTCTCGTTGTCTTGTGAGTTGAAAAGAAACATTACAAGATACAGTTGCTTTGTCAACTACAAAGGCAAAATACATGGCTGTGATTTAGGCAGTGAAGGAGGCTTACTTAACAAGCTAGGTTTGGAGTAGAGCTTGATTGTTGTGCATTGTGATAGTCAAAGCACTATACTTCTGACTAAAAACCAAATGTATCATGAGAGGACCAAACATATTGATGTCAGATATCATTTCATACGTGAGATCGTCTCGCAGGGCCAGATTGTTGTTAAAAAGATTGACACAAAAGATAATCCAACAGACATGATGACCAAACCACTTTCTATTATCTTAGTATTGTTATTTCAGTATTCTATAAATGTGCATGACACAATAAAATATGAAAAATACTTGAATCAAATAAATGAAACTACTTACTTGATTCAGATGATTGAACCTTCACTTACCTAGATCAAGGCTAGTGTTTAACACTATGTCCTTAAAATAGATTCGTCCCTCACACTAGTGCTAACGGTCAAATTCAGACATTTGCCTCCCAGGATACAATGATCTTCTACACACAGAAGCAACACTACAATCCGTGTGTCCGGTGAACCAACTTATGTAGTACCTCTCTCTCTTACACTAACACTGACACAGATGCACTATGACACTACTAGATTGACCGAAAATTGAATGGATGAAATGATGGAGAGACCTCTTATTTATAGATTTTTTGTGTCTATTTGGAACAAGTATAGGGACACAACCTTTGATTTGATTTCGAACAGTCACAAATAACTAATGGTTGCAATCTAGTAGCAACCTACACATCCATACGGAACAAAAATATATGAAAGGGGATGATTTAAGACGAACCTATATGTTTGTACAGAATGGACATGTGTCAATAGGTGTGATTTAATAGCCATATGTGTGTCTATTCGGTCCAACAGTCTCCAAGGGCATAGTTGTAAATCTGTACGAATAGGCACACCCCACAAGGAAAAAATTGTAAAAGTTGTTCAAAGAGACATGTCCCCATAGGTGTAACTAATTCTGGGAGAAAGCAAAAAGAAAAATATTAACAAAATTATTCACCCAACCAAACCCGGCCCTGTTTGGTGCGTGTGTGTGTGTGTTTAAATATAGGCCTGGCCCATGTTGGCTAGGTCCTCCCCCAGCCACAAAACAGCGGTGCCCCTTGGGGCCCAAACTTATGTTCAACATTAGTGTATATGAACATGCAAAAATTTATGGGCTAGTCCATGTGGGACTAATCAAATTTCACACTTTTACCAGTTTCACCGGTGATCAACTAGGCAATTTTGGAGACAATTTCTCATTCACCCATTGACGGTTTGAGCATCCGACAATATGGTGTTGTTCTCCTCATTGAGGTGAATAGAGACCCATGTGGACCCACCTTAAACGACATGTGGGTCCCACTTTTATTTGGGCTCAAACATAATCACCCGATCAGATTTTGCATAGAAAAATCTAGGTGTTTTCAAAACTGTTTCTAACACTTTCAACATTCAAGTTCAAACATTCATTGAACTTGATTGGTGTTCATAGCATCTCAAGTTACTCTTTGGGGTTGTATGGAGAACATGCGAGTAGAGTTTTTTGTATTATGTAGCCTTGGTAGAAATTAATCTAAGGTAGAGATTTGTTGGATTAATGTCGTGTATTCAACCGGAGATGTAACCCAGATGACGATCCGAAGAAACCCCAAATATGACCCATTTACGTGACCAATATTGTCAACCCAATTTAGGGTCTGGAACCGACCTGTGCGGATTAGAGCTTTGGGGTTTTATATTAGGGGTTTCTTGATTTCCATGTCACAACATTATTCATTATAATATTTGTTTTGCTCATAGTGAAAGCTCTCTTGCTGTTTTTGCCCGTGGACGTAGGCTTTAAGTTGAACCACGTTAAATTGTCTTCTTATTTGTGTGATTGTTGTTTAAATTATTTTCTCTCTTCTATTTTGTTGCATACGATCTCAAGTCTATAAGTTTCCACACAACAAATGTTGTTCATGTTAGAAGGCCTGAAAATGTTGTTGTCCATCAGGTAGCTCACTTTAGTTTCTCTCATAATGCTACTTTCTGGTTTAAACTCCATTCCAAATTGGCTCACCTCAGCAATTATCTCGGATGTAAGGCCTCTCTTTGGTTCCCCCTTAATGAAATCTTCTTTTTTACCCCCTCTCCCCCCCCCAAAAAAAAAAAAATCCTATATAATATCTTTAGTTACTTCAAGGAGAATTTTTCTCTCAATTTTCACATAACGTACAAAGGAATACCCAATTTGTTGTCAGACTCATTATTATATGGAGTTTTCTCTCACATCCAATCTCTATCCTAATTGAATAACGAAACCAACTTTCTTTTATGGAGTTCAAATCCCAGCCTTAGGATTCTCTGATAGATACATGGCTGAAAACATGACATATACCAACATTAGGTGAAACCACATGAAGAGCTACTTGGGGCAATTATGTTGAGACCATCACTATCACTCCATTATTTTTCTTTAGGAGTGAGAGGCCTGCACCACATACGCATGCACTCTTTCTTCATATGTTAGAAAATGACATATATTGTCAAGGGTTGGGGGGGAGAGAGAATTATCGTGGTAAGAAGCAAACAAGTGGCTGATCTTTTGCCTATTTCTGGTGCTCATCAAGATTATTGGATGCCAAGGATTGTGAATATTTATGGATGTAGTTTTTTTTTTTTTTTTCTTTTCTGTTGAAAAAGTTTTTTTTCCTTTCTTTACGGTGAACGAAATATATATATATATATATTTGAGGGCAGACGGACACCATCCTGGACGGCAAATCCAGGACAGAACATCTTTTCCGAAGTTATAACAACCCAACAGGTTCCATGGCTTACCAACTACAAAAAAAAAAAAAAAAGAAAGAAAAAAAAAAAGGAGAAGATTGTGTGTAGTATAGTCTGCAACACCTTAATGAGATAAAATTCCTACTAACGGGTTGACCAAAAAGGTGTATATGCGAAGGGAGAAAAATAATCTAGAAATGTAATTCTGTATGAGGAGGAGTCAACTGCGTATGGGCTAGCTGTTACATGCTTTATCTTGGATGAATATTTGATATGGGAATATTGACTCCAATGGTTACCTCATCATCTCTCATCTATCTTTCTTTTTTGGTTAAGAGAATCAAAACTCCTTCAACTGAGATTTGTCAGGATACTTCTTATCATAGGTGTAGCTATCACTAGATGAGTTATCCAATTCATGTTCTATCCAATTTCTGACATGATATGGACCACTCTCCCTTATTTTATTTTTATTTGTTTATTTATTTATGTTTTGGAAATACACTCTCCCTTATCCAATGACCTGTTATATTAATTGACATGCATATGTAACCAAGGGCCCTCCCTTTTTCGTATGTATAGGTTGGGAACCTCAACCATTTACACTAATTGCTATCTCGTTGAATCAAAAGTTGACCATGAACCATAGCCAATAACAATGTTGATTGCCTTATCCATGTTCTTCTGTTGCTCCCAAAAGAGCAAGGAGTTGATTATGAGATTTTCGAGATTATTTTTATTTAATCCATCACAGAACATATTTGTGATTGTAGGCCTTTTGGCTACATGATCTCACATCTTTCAGTGGGTCATAAAACCTAAGAAAGTAAGCCATTGATTTCTTAAGTTGATAAAGAAGACGTGTTTCTTAAATTTTGCTGTGGGTTAGCAACTATATCCTCTGAAAAATTAAACTCTTGCTATTAAGATCTCAATCTTTTGAATCACATCTTAATATTTACTGATATTACATTAAGCAGCTTTATGTGTTTAACGTTTTACTACATCATTCTGAATTGTTGCTGCTTAATTATAACACATGACACATATTTTGTTGACGGATATATGACTAAATTTTAGATCTTGCAAGAATCCTTGTATGCATATAGTTTCCATGGTTTCTTAACTGCAAGCCACATATTTTGCCTCCACTATAAACAGGGCAAAACATCCCTGTTTCTTACTTAACCAAGAGATAGCCAACCTTCAAGGATGAATTCAGGTCATCTTAGTCTCTCACACGAGCATGACAATGTGTTATGACCTTTAACTCATAAATCATAACTTTGATGAGTTAGCTTGCATTATTTTTGTTCCTTAATTGTCTATGGAATTTTTGCACAGCTAAGCAATGTGGAAGACACCATCTCTTTGATATCTACTCACAAGTAATATTGCAAAATTCAGTCAGTCATATACATTTCATATGCCCTCCCTACACCCATTTGATTATTTTCACTAACAAAAGAACTCCACCTAAAAAAATTATTTGGAGCATAAAATGACAAATTCAAATGATATAACATAAGGTTGATTGAGAAATGAATTAAAAACCAAGTCCAAAAATAACAAAATTAAATATATCATCTCAAATGTAACAGTCCAAAAATCCCAAAAATTAAATATATTATCTCAAATGTAACATCAAGAGGATGAAAGGTATTGACATATAAATCCCAAAACACCAAGAAGTCCTAAGTAGGACTATGAGAGATCGTCCAAATTGATCTCATGCAGAGGATTCACGGTTTCATTCTCTACTATGGGAGGCTTTTAAATATCACTCATGCTCCAATATTTTCATTTTATCATTTCTCTTGTTTTGTTTAATCAATAATACTATTGATTTTCTCTTCTCTTTCTACTTCTAGATTGGGAAACCCTTCTTCTTTCTCTTCAAATTCTTTGAAGGTTGTAAAGAAATGAAGGCTCTCCAATTTTTTTCTTTGTATGAGAGGCCTTTATTCTTCTATTTCTTCCGTCCAATCAATTGCAACATTGATATTATTTTCTCGTTCTTCTTCTATAACAATCTTTTTCTTTGTTGTTTGTAACAGTAGTTAAAAAGCATATTCACCATGCTGCTAATTTATAATAATTGATCTCATTAAAAGGAAGCTAAAAATATACCATTCTCGTTAGAGTCCATTATCTGTAACAAAAATTCTAATTGTAATATATTTTGTAAATCTTGAACTGATTAAGTAACCACACTCTTCATAATTAAGAATAGTATAGATCTTGTACACCTTATAACAATATTTACCATCTAGAGTTAGTAATGTTATAAAAATGTTTTTGTAAAAAGGCCCATTAAAAATATAAAGGTTCCTTTTGAATCCATTATTAGAAGCAAAGCATCCAATATTATAGGGTATAATTTTACATCTTTACTAAGCAATCTCAAAATTCACTATTGCATTTGTGTCTTATTTCTTAACTATTGGATTAGTGATAAATCCAATGGATGAGATGTGAACTTTCATTTTAGAAGTTTTTCATAGTTAGAAATGTATTTTCCTTGTAGATGGAAAGAGTTGGGATATGAGTGCTCTTTATTTATGAGAGTTTCTCATCAGAAATTGTGAATGATTGCTTTGATTTTTCTTCTCTAAGGTTTTTTCATTGATTGAAACAAAGAGACTGTTTTTTATTTTTATTTTTATAATAAAAAAGTAGGGCCTCATCCGGATTGTGAGAAAAGGTGTTCTACATTTTTTGAGAGAGTTACAGGTGTAATGTGTAATGGGTTCTCAGTTTTTTTTTGGGGGGGTTTGAGTTTAAGCTAAGTGGATAATCTATTCTATTTTAACTAGTTTTTCTTTGGTTTATAGTGAAGAATGGACAACACTGGTGAACATAGGCCAAGGATCCAAACCATGTAAAACTCATTGTCTCATGTGCTTGTTGATTTCTTTGTTGCATATTTTATATTTGTAGCATTGATCATTAGTGATTTGTGCCCATATCCTATCAAGTGGTATATTAGGGTTGTTTTTTATGTGCCAACATTCCTAATTAGGAATAATATACATTTTGTAAGAATAAAGTTATCCAGTAGTGATGAAAATGTGCCACATAATGATTGATAAGTAATCGTCCAACTTCATGGAATAATGCTGCTTGTACAATTTCAAATAAGGAATTCCAAATTCAAAACTGACAAAAAAATGAGTCATGTGTGTAACCTATGTTACAGCTTCAATTGAAATAGTCGGGCCATATGCTTCATGAATCCTAAAAGAATAAAAAGGATAAAACCTTCATCATTCCCACCATGAGGGATCCATATCAATCTCTAATTTAGTTTTGTATATTAACATAAATAATGGTTAATTTCCTTATAGGATAGAAAGGTGGAGAAAATGCATCAATGATTGTTCTTGGTTTACATGCAGTAACGGTTCAAGAGGGAACTACTATTGACACCACACAAATTTCTGAACTCACCTCACTTAAATCTTTTTTTATTGTTTTTTCCTTTTATACCTCTTCCCAACTCCTTCCCTTATCTAAAATACCCCTCCCCTCCTCTCAAACCCCACCCCTTTCCGACGCCGGTGATGGTGGCGGCCCCTCTGCACCCCACCCCTATCTTTCAGACACCTTGCTCGGCAACAACAGTCGGAACATGGGGAAAAAAATAAGAAATGGAGAGAGAGAGAGAGGGAGGGAGGAAGAGGAGACAGGAGGAGGGGAGCGAGCGAGAGAGGAGGGAGGGGGTGCGGGAGAGAAGGAGAGAGAGAGAGGAAGAGGGAGAAAGAGAGAGAAGGGGGAGTGTGGGAGAGGGAGGGAGAGAGAGAGAGGAGAGGGGTGCCAAAGGGGAGAGAGGGAGAGAGAGAGGAAGAGGGAGAAAAAGAGAGAGGGGGG
>JAOXJP010000012.1:846672-857053 GCA_025762735.1 Platanus orientalis | reverse complement strand
TTTGTAGTGGATCATCATCAATGATAGAATGCATCCATTGCCCAGTGGTGTGGTCATCCCCAAAGACATCAACCATCTGATCGTAAAGAGGCCAAGTACGGTCTTTGTATCTTTTTACCTCTGGATGGCCCTACATGATAGAAAAAAATGTGATGTTTTAGCAAACTCACAATGGTTTAAATAAAACATGGATTGTTGGGAAGGTAGGATCTCTTACCCCCACATATTTGCTCCACACATCATCACATACTTCTAGCTTTTTAAGAAATTTGTCCCAACCAAACCCACTCTTCTTTTGTAACTCATAGATTATTCTTTAGTCCTTCTTCATTGTCTTGATTCGGTTGTCGACATGTCGTTGCTCAATTAGAAGATTGAATTCTTTACTTACCTCCTTCATTACAACATTGTAGGCAACATCTTTAAAACCATTAGGGCATTTTTACCCATCTATTGCTTGGTGTAGTAGGCCATAGATCAAGCATCGATCCATTTCGGCTGTCCAATAAATGTTGCGATCTTTAGGTCGGGCCTCACCCGCACTTTGGGCTTGAGAAGATTGTGTAGCCATGACAAGGGTGAGATTAAACTGTTTTAATTAAATACATATGTCATCATAATGAAATTCAGGGAAAAAAAAACAGTTAATGTGTAAGAAAATACTAGGATTAACAAAGATATATCAAAATCAACATCATAATATGTAAGAAATTCAAGACTTACAGGCTATCAATTTGGATTGAGTATTAAACAATCCTATAGTAAAGCCACCATAATCAAGTATATAACAAAATAATATGTTTTTGAAGCACCCCAAAAAAGGAAAAAGTCTTAGAACAAGATCAAGGTGCTTGTTCATAATCTTCCCACATTTGTATCATTATAGCATTTCGGATCCTTGTCCCTTCCCTTCCATCTTCAAGCCTATTTATTGATGATTTGGCCTCATCGTTGTTTCTTTGTGGAGAGTGATGGTAGATAAATCTCTATCCACACCATCTAATAGGTAGTCGTTAGGCATGAAACGTCGGATGTGATTGTGGACACAAACGAAGCTAGGAAGATATCAATTTGTTGTTCAAAGGAATACATAGGTTCTTCATATATAATCCCAAAACGTTTCTTCACCACCCCAAAAGCCCATTCAATCACATTTCGTAGAGAGGAGTGTCTGTGGTTAAACAACTCCTCTGTACCCGGACGACATCCTCGAATCTCGTTAAGATGGTGTAAAGAGTATTAAGAAATGGAGTGATAAAATTCCTAAGTAGTGGGTACCCAACATCGGCTAGGTAAAATTTTTCCTACATTTTTGTAGTGTTAGAGTATTAGAATACATCTAATCTTTTAAATACAGCGAACAACCACAAATGTGTAAAAGGTTTGCCTTTAAGATATGGTATTGTTTTTTCTCTCCTCATTGCCTCAATGAGGATTCTTGAATCCGAGGCTAAGCCTTCCCATCTAGCTAACACATATGCGAAGACTATATTGAAATCACAAGTAGCTAGGATGTTTTGTGTGGGACGATGCTTATGTCCTCGGACTCTTGCCTCAAACTCAGGCTTCACCTTGGCTAGGATGGTTGTCCCGCCAATTGCTCTAATACAATCCTATATTATAACCTCCATTAGCTTTACTTTATAACCGTGTTATGTTTTTCAAATTCTTATACATAACGTTAATAAAGATACCTTAAAATGTGGGTGAAACCTTGGATTATCAACTATATGCCTCAAGGTCTCAGTATTTGGATCTGGGACGAAATCCTTCTTCATCTTTAGAAGAGCATTGAGTACCTTATTAAAGTATCTACCCATAGTTTCACCAGATCTATACGTGTAACACTTGATATTTTCACACTCTTTCATTATGTGCAAGTGTGTGTAGGAATATTGCTATTTGTTCATCTACTGAACAATGGATTGTATTTTCTAAACATCCCCTAGATTTGAAAATAACAAAATTTCTAAACCACAACATTTATACGAAGCAAATTTTTGCAATGTTTATCGAAAGACACAACTTTATTTACGAAATCACGCGGTGTGTGATATGTGTTTTCGCATGGTGCCCGGTCAATGTATTTGTCATAGTATGCCACGGCTGCAATCATGAAGCCACCAACCATGGCACATACTGCAGTTGCTTGTTTGTTCATTTCGTTATCATGTGCTTGGGCTTCCTCTTGAGATGGATCCATTGGAACCAATGTCTGCAAGTTCCCCAAATGCATCATTATCCGATAATTTTTATCATTAACACAAGAATCGATATGAGTTATTAGTAAAGAATAAGACAAACGATCAAATTAATGTCATGAAAAATGAAGATAACCAATACAAGACATGAGAAAGTCATATATACATGAACGAACAAAACAAATAGATAAGAATGACCTATTAAATAAAAAAACCTGTAATATCCATATGAAGCTTGAACAACCCTTTAAAAAAAATATTAGAAGAACCATGTAAGGGCTAATTTTTAATTTTCTTTTTCATTTCTTTTTGAACATTTCAATTAAAGTAAACTTTGAAAAGAAAAGGAGAGAGATCAGACAATGCATACCATAGACGCAAAAGTTAAAAGTGTAATCTAAAAATAAAACACACAGACAAAGGCAAAAAAAAAAAAGAAAAAAAAAATAACCTTCACAAATTTATTTCGACGATGACGAAGAAGCTCGATTCTTCTCTTCTCCCCTTTCCTCCTCTCTCTCTACAAGGAAGGGAGAAAAGAGAGAAAAGAGGTGCTTCCCCTTTGATTTTCTATCCACTCAGCTGATTTTTTTTTCTAGTTATTGGATTTGGATGAAGAGGGGAAATCGTCCTCTCAACCATACTTTCAAGATAGCTAGAGAGCAAGGGGGTTTTAGTTGACTAGCATGGATCCTACATCAGATTCAGAGTTAGAAGGAAACATAATGGTTGATTTCACACAGTTGATGAGGACTTACCTATGGCAAAGGGATTTTCCAGACTTAGTGATCGTCGTTCCCAGTCACCGATATTAAAGGCTAGGGCTGAGTAGGAACGACGACCGTGAGAAATAGAGGGTTTTTTTTAGCGGAAGAGAAAACCTTTTTTGTGGGAGAGGAAACCACCAACGGGAGTAAAGTTTTTTGTTGGATTTGATTCTTGAATCGGACCTTCTGAGAAGGAAATGGAAACCACACCAATATAGCGTGGAGAGGATTTTGGCGGAATTGCATGCCCCCCAATGGATTCTGATCCGGCAACCAGACATCCCATCTCAAGAATCCAAGGCACAAATCCGGTGGATTTGCCCCAAATCTGAACAAACAGGGGCTGCAATTGGTGCCTACAATTTCCTTGCCAAAGAGCTGTAAAATTCTAATCTTCTGCACAGTTCTGGTTTCCAGCACTTAGCTTTCTTTGAACAGGAGATGAAAAGAGGAAATATATATAGTAGAAAGAAGTAAGAAGAAGATGGAAGGAGAAGATGAAGGTGTGTGGGGTACTCGTGTGGTTTATAGAGAGAGAAGGGGAAGAGAAGAAGAAATCGTGGGTAGGGAGATGACAGAGAATGAGAGATAGAGGGAGAGAAACCTTGGTCTACAACCCACTCTTGGAACACCCAATTCACGAACAAAAATTGAATTAATAATCTTCACTACTAAAATATGTGGGAGGGGTTGCCTTTAAATAGGCTTACAAAACTCAAAATAATGAAAACTTGCCTAAAATAAAAACTTCTAAAAATCTAAGAGACTTGCTAACCACACTTTCCTAAAAAGACTTCTAAAACTTACTTTCTAAATTTATAACTTATAAAAGTTATGGGCACATGGGCTGTTGACTAGCACTCTTTGTGGGGCTCATTTGTTGAATATGACAATCCATTAAAGGACAAACAACATGTAGAGACAACCAGCTCACTACAATCCCAGTTTAGACCCGGACTTTTAGCCTTATTGCAAGTTTATGCTCCTAACTAAAACTCAACAATAAAAATGGCACTATTAGCCTTATTACATATGAAACACTTAAAATAAACATGTGCTACATGCCTAGAGTTTCTTGGACTTGGACTTGGGCCTCCACAAGGGGTACCTTTTGTCCAACCTAGTAATGCATGCTGCATTAATTTACGAGGATCACACATGTAGGAGAAGGTATGAAGATGAGTTGAGATATACAGCAAAATTTCAGATTAAGTGTGACCTTAATAGGTTTATGCGTGAAGTATCAATAAAAGAGGGATCTTACTTTCACGACCCTAAAGATTACCACCATCTAATTTTACAAACAAAACGTGGCCTTGTTCAACGTAGGCTTCATAAAATAGAAGTGCAGAGGGAAGATCGTCTATTTGCTACACTTAGAGCAGAAAGAGTATGAAGTGTACAAGGTTGAACATGAAAAGATCAAAGTGGAACAAGAACAGAACAAGCTAGAGTTGTTGCATTCTCTTCCCCACTATCAGCCAATGTATTACCTCTTACAATCTCTCCAGTCCCCAAAGATTCTCAAGTTCCAGATCAAAAGTCAGATTCCAAGAGCCAGAAAGATGTTCTAGCATCTTCAATATCTGATTCCAAGACTGAAGTCCAAAACAGAAACCCATTCTTCCATGGATTTCAAATGGTCCCACAAGCTCTTTTCTGAGTTCTTATGCTGCGGCTAGATCAGAGGTATCTGATCCTGATGCAGGTCAAATTTCCCATAAAATTCCTATTCTTTTGGATTCAAACCTCTAAATGACCCTGCAGTCCTTTGTTCCTCATCAGCCCTTTCAAGATCTTGAAACCTTATTAGCAAACCTGAACCTGCAGACCTTATTTTATTAAAATCTTTTCTTTGGTTGCTTATAAACCAATAACCCAGACTTGTGCAGATTTTCCCCCAAAGCCTATTCCTTCGGCCATAAAAAATCCTATTACCATTGCTATTGAACCTTGACTTGACCTTTTTCAGATCTCCAGAACAGAATTCCATCAAGTCCTAGTCCTTTTAGAGGCTCTGCAGAAGACCCTTTCTATAAAGTCTTACATCTGTTAGGGCTCCTAGAGCCTTTCTCTAGGTTCTGCAGGTCTTCTATATATAGCCCAGACCTTTCGGCCATGCCTAAATCACATCCATATCCTCTGCAGACCTTCCCTAAAACCCCTTTATACATGCTGATAGCCTCTCCGTTAAAACCCTACTACTGCAGTGATATTTAACCCTTACAGTTTAGCTGCAGTCCTAATTTTTACTTCTAAAGCTGCTTTTGCGATATTCTCATATGGTTCATATCAGTCCCTTGATAATCCAGGCTGGTAATCCCCTTTAACAGCCCCTGGTTTTCCCCTATTTCTCTCTTTTTTTTCCCGGTAATACATAATTTTATCTTTATATCACTATATTTAACTGTGGGTAAAAGTCATTCAATGATAGCTGCTGTCTCATTATCTGGATAAAGCCTGGCTATCCTTTTCTAGTTTCGGGCATTGCTAGGAACTTTTGAAGCTGGCTGTTGTGTCCAGTAATGACTTGATTACCTGTTGCATGCTTACCTAAGCTTGATTTCTTATTCTGGACTGTATAACTGGTGATCTGTTTGAGAAAATCTAAGTGAGAACCTGTCTTAGTTCTTTTGTGGGCCCATATCCTGCAGGTTAGCAGCCAACACTAGGCTGTCCTGCATCATATGTCAAATGATTAGCCTCTCTGATAATGCTTGCTAGTCCTATTTCCATGAGGAAGAAAAACTAACCTACATTGCCTCCCTGTTGGACATGAGTCTTAACTGAGTATTTTGGTAATTTACAAGTGATGTTTTTTTTAAAGTAATTTTTTTGGATATTACTAAGCACCTTCACTCATACAGGTGTCTAACAAGGAGCATTTGTAGTTGCTTTGTTAAATTTAAGGCATATGATGACCTTTATCATAAGTTAGGTACTAGGGATGGTGAGATGGGTGTATATAAACTTGCTAGAATAAGGGATAGGAGATGTAGAGACCTAGACCATTTTTTTTGATAACTTAGGTATCCAAGCCTCTTAGAGCACCTAAGTAGATCCTCGGGGCATATGGACTCCTTGCCTCTCCCACACACCGATTAAATTGTTTTTTTTTGTTTTTGTTTTTTTCACCTGGGCAAGTGGCCCCAAGGGGCCTTTTCGAACTCAGGACCTCTACTTCCATGTTAGATGCATTAAAAGTGAATCAAAGAACCTTAGTAAAAGACAAAGAGATTAAAGAAAGGTGGAGGAACTATTTTAAAAAATTATTAAATGAGGATCATGTAAAGAATGCTGGTTTAGGAATCGGCAGAGTAGAGGAGATTAGAGATCATAGATATCTTTGTAGGATTAGAGTGTTGGAATTTGAAGACGCTTTGAGGAGGATGAAGATATGAAAGGCACTAGGAATAGATGGTATCCCAGTTGAGGTTTGGAAATGTATGGGGGATGATAGCTTATCATGGTTAAACTAATCTTTTTAACAAGATCATTAAAACTAAAAAAAATGCCGGATGAGTGAAGGAAAAATATCGTGGTTCCTATAAACAAGAACAAGGGGGATATCCAAAATTACACCAATTATCATGGGATCAAGCTTATGAGCCATACAATGAAACCATGGGAGAGAGTGATTGAGCATCAACTAAGACATGAAACTCGAGCGTTTGAAAACCAATTTGAATTTATGCCAGGGAGATCAACAACTGAAACTATTTTCCTACATCGGCGATTAATGGAAAAGTATAGAGAGAAGAAGAAAGATCTTCATATGGCCTTTGTTGACCTAGAAAAGGCATATGATAGAGTACTAAGAGAGATCATTTGGTGGGTTTTGGATAACAAAAGGGTCCCAAGTAGAAATATTAACATAGTTAAGGATATCTATGATGAAGCAATAACTAGTGTTTGGACAATCAGGGGAGTGAAGTGAGTTTGTGATCATACATCATAGTAGTGATGCTGCATCTCTGGCTTGGATGGATCATTGGTACCCCTTGTTCCAAAACCAAACCCAAGAGGAATTAGCGCTTCTAGCGTCGGGGGGGGGGCATTTTTTTATGTGTCTTTTATGTAATAAGGCCAATAGAGCCACTTTTTAATATTGAGTTTAAGTTAGGGGTATGAATGTGTAGTAAAGGTTGCAAAGCCAAGGGTATTTTGGGGGGCACTAGGACTAGGCGTCCATACCATAGTTTGTCTTTTAGTGACCCCTAAAGTCAAACAAAGGGGCCCACAAGTCTTCTGGTTGACGGCCTTGCTGTCCAAGGTATTTAGGTAGTTAAATCTTAGGAAAATTGAGTTTTAGGAAGTGCTAATTCAAAATCCCAAAATTTCCCTTTTAAGACCTACCTGCAATACCTACAGAAAACCCTATTCAGCAGTCCCTGTCTACCCCTCTTTTCCCTCATACATCTGTCCCAGGTTAAACCCATTCAAAACCCTCCATTCTACTTATTGTTTGGTCCCCAATTCAGCCCTGTTTGCTCCTGGAGAGCAGCCATATAAATTCATTATTATATCCTCTATTCAGAATTTTGTTAAAATCCAGTTATCAGCACACGAGTACCCCTCTTCTGTCCTGTTTCAGACTTCTATCTTGTCCCAGATCTGTCCCCTATTTGTTCACTGTTTTGCTCCTGACAACCTCCAATTTGACCCATAACAGACATTCTGTCAGTTCTAAGATCAGCCCTGACTTAAACCTAAAGCTGTTCCAGATTAAGCCTACTCACAATCCACTGTTGACACACATATTGGCCTTGTTCTGATCCTTATTTAACCTCAGGTTGGCACTGTAATTAGCCCTTAGATTAGTACCAAATCAGTCACATATTTGTGCTTGATTGATCTCCTAAATCAGTCCTCTAACCTGATCCTATTGCAGACATAAAACAGCATTCTGTTTTTGTGTATTTGAACCTATCCGATAGAGAGCACCGAATACCCCATATAGTTTGTGGAATGGCAGAACAGGATTTGTGTAGCCGACCCCAAATAGTTGTGATAAGGCTGTTTGTTGTTGTTGTTGTAGTTGCTTTGCCTTGGGATTAGTCAGTTTTATTTCTTGATGGGGGAAGGGAAAGGGTATATTTTTGCAATAATAGTTTGTTCCACAGCTGGATTAACTGCTTCCTAAATGCATTAGTAGATCTAGCATTCCTTAATCTTTTGGATAAGGTCAGCTCCTTGCCATTTGCAAATTGATCTTACACTTGCCTCTAAGAGTGCAAACATTATAAGAACATGTGCCTTGCTTATCTTAAATTTCACAAGTCACCCCGTGAATTTGGTTCTCGTTTCTAATGTGGATCAAGTCATGAGAACATCTATACAAAGGAGTGTTGATTGTCAAATATCCTCACTCAAAACCTTGTTTCTTATCTGAATTTTTTTTCGAGGGGTAGAAAAAACTAAACAAAAGAAGTTGAGTAAAATTCAAAAGCCATCCAGGTTTGTCTATCGTCACGGCCTGCATAGAACTCACTTCTCTAAATGCTAAAAGAGTGCTCTTGAGCAAAAGAACCATATTTCTTTTAATTTGGTCACATTTGTTTTGTGGCCTACTTAGTGATCCAATTGATTTTGTTTTATATATCAATGTTACTTATTTTCCAATTGGGGCTACTTGAGTGCGTCCATCCCTTGCTTTTGCAGAGAGATGATCCAGCATAGGCCATACACACAGAAGGTGGATGTGTACAGCTTCGGAATTGTTCTCTGGGAGCTCATCACAGGCTTGCTTCCCTTCCAGAATATGACAGCTGTGCAGGCAGCATTTGCAGTTGTGAACAAGGGTGTCAGGCCAATTATCCCCAATGACTGCCTACCTGTACTCGGTGAGATCATGACTCGCTGCTGGGATGCTAACCCTGAGGTCCGCCCCCCCTTCACTGAAGTTGTTAGGATGCTTGAGAATGCAGAGACCGAGATCATGACTACTGTCCGCAAGGCCCGTTTCAGGTGTTGCATGACTCAACCAATGACAACCGACTGATTGAGAACTGAGAAAAAAAAAAGGTAAAGAAAAGAGAACTGAAAAAAAGGAAAAGAAGAAGCAGAAGAAGGTGATTTAATCTGAGCCTTGTGTATCTACCAGTTTTTCTTTATTCAGATAGGAAAATGAAATGTTATGATAAGGACTACTGGTCTCTGGTTTCTGGCTTCTATTTTACTGAAATACTGTTGCTGTTGTATTAGAGGAGATTTAATGTGTATCCTTCCCTTCATATTTGTCGGCCTGCCTTCTTTTAGTTGCTTTTTAGCAACAGCGGGTGCTTTATCAGATCAATTTGCTTTCCCTCCGTTTGTTGCTGGATATCACTACTGTTTATCTATGGTATATTAATTATTAACAATTCACTGTTTGTTTTCTTGTCTTCTTTTTTCCTTTAAATATGTGATTTTCCTTCCACATCCAGTAGGTGAAAAGATGTGGGAGTCTACTGAGATGGTTAAGGCCATTGTGCGAACACCAATGACCGCACTAATGAGGAATGAGAGGATGCAAGTCGAAGATAAAATGTGAGGATGCAAGCTGCAGAAGATAAAAGGACAAAGGGGGATGCAAGCTGAAGAGGATAAAATGAGAGGATGCAAGTTGAAGAAGATAAAAAGGACAAGAGAGTTCAAAATTGACTTGGGTTGAAGTAGTGAGGAAGGACATTGAGTGATTGTGATTAATAGGAATGGCGGAACATGATTCATGTAGCTGAATTCAAGTCGTTAGGATATGGCTATGTGGATTTGAGTTGAATCTAATGATATACGGTAGCTGGGCATGAGGATAGTTTACCAGAAAAGTATTTCATTCGTCCAATTATTTAATAGTAGAATGGGTCCATGCATGTCATGTAAAATATTTCAATAGTATGAGTATATGCATCCTGGAACATATACAAGGTGTTACGTATGCTACTTCGTGGACATGTGCCCGCAATGCATGATAGCAAATATAGCAAAGAGACTGGATAAATATTTTGCATGTTTAAATACGTACTTCACATAGGCATGCTTGGACTCGTAAGTCATCCTCTGCGTTGCAGCACACACCAATCTTCACTACAATCTCAATCAGGCCTTAAAACTTTCAGTCCTGTTGAAAAACACCTCTGTAGATGTGCCATAATGATTTTTTTTAATATTTTAAATAAAATAATCAGGAGCCTTTTTTGGACGCTTACTTTTTCAAATGAGCACTAATTTGGTCCTTTTTTCTATCTCCATAAACGGTCACATTATAGTTGTTCATAGAGACTTACAAACACTTCTTTCATTACTGGACATTTGTTTCGGTAGTGTTATGGTAATATAATCCTGACTGAACAGTACATGTTTGTGAAATGAACCATATCACCTGTACCACTCATATCGTGTAACACTTGTACCACAAGACACAAGGGGGTGGGG
>JAOXJP010000012.1:806906-829599 GCA_025762735.1 Platanus orientalis | reverse complement strand
GGATGCTGAGATGGATGAGTGGCAAGACTAGAAAGGATAAAATTAGGAATGAATTCATTCGTGGGAGTTTAGGGGTAATGCCAATAGGCGATAAAATGAGGGAAAGTCGATTAAGATGGTTTGGGCATGTGCAACGAAGTCCAATGACTGCACCAGTGAGGCGAAGTGAGACAATAAAAGTTGAAGGTGCTAGAAGGACTGAAGGAAGGCCAAAATTGACCTGGGTGGAGGTAGTAAAGAGGACATGGCAACTTGTAATTTAACAGCAGATAAGGCCCTAAACAGAGCGGAATGGCGGAACAGTATTCGTGTAGCCGACCCCAAATAGTTGGGATAAGGCTGTTTGTTGTTGTTGTTGTATAACATTTCCTAAAGTTTCATTCAAAAATTCCAAGGCTTGCATAATGTTTCCATGGATTCCATTGACGACAACGTATGCCATGAGGGTGACGGTTCTCCCAATCATCATAGATGGTTCTTTCCTATATTTAATGACCCCTAAGTGTATATTAGTGTTTATTCTATCAAATCCTGAAGTTTTATTACAAAATTCTTTCATTTGATTGGCTTTTCTCCCATTTCTCATCGTCTCCCGGTTTCTTATGTCATCTCGTTGTGATAAACTGCGATATGCGATGCGTCTCCGTCTCTCCATGCCACAATATGGGACGCGATAATAATACTTTAAACCTTGACTTCAACACACAAATGACCTTGTCCCTTATATAACATTCTCTTTCCAGGACATCCCTTTAGATACCTGAGGACCCTGAAGGCTGCCTCCATATGAGAGGTGCATTTATGAATTGGCTAATCACATTTTCTGCATAAGTGATGTCTAGGCGTGAATGTGATAAGTATATCAATCTCCTTACTAGTCTTTGGAATCTCCCCACATTAATGCATCTTTCACTATCGTTTTCCTTTAACCTATGATTTGCCTCTATAGGTGTAGCACATGGTTTACACCCTTCCATTCATACCTCCCTTAGCAAATCCAATACATACTTCCTTTGGGCTAGAAATATACTTTTTTTTATCTGACACCTCTATTCCAAGAAAGTACTTTAGAGAGCCATCCTTTATTTCAAACTCTTTTGCTAGACACTTCTTTAACCGAGCCATCCTGTAACCACAATATCATCCACATATATAATTATTGTTGTTACCTTTGGGCCTCAGTGTTTAATAAATAGTGTATGATCTGATTGTGCTTGTTTATATCCATAATATATCATGGCTAATCTAAATTGCTCGAACTATGCATGTGGTCACTTTTTCAGCCCATACATGGCCTTTCTTAATTTGCACACTTTACCCTCTACATTTGGTACACGAAACTCAGGTGGAGGAGTCATATAATACCTCTTCTTTTAAATCTCCATGTAAGAATGCATTTTTCCCATCAAACTGTAAAAGTGGCCACTTCTAATTTGCTGTCAATGATACAAGTATGCTGATTGAGTTCGTTTTTGGCTATAGGAGCAAATGTCTCTTAGTAGTTGATGCCAAAAGTCTGAGTGTCCCCTTTAGCTATTAACTGGGTCTTGTATCTCTCTACTGTTCCATTAGACTTATATTTGACTGTGAACACCCACTTGCATCTAACCAATTTCTTTCCTCTAGGAAGATCCACCAATTCCCATGTCTTGTTCTTTTCCAAAGCTTCCATTTCTTTAACCATTGCATCCTTCCATTGTGGCTATGACAACGCCTCAAATACATTGCGAGGAACATATATGGAGGCCAAGGCAAGACAAAAGCTATGAAAAGAAGAGGATAAAACATGATATGACACAATGTTAGATATAGGGTGTTGAGTACAAGTTCTTACACCCTTTCGAAGTGCAGTTGGTTGATTGTGATCATCAAAAGGTTGTGGAGGAAGAGAGGTTGGTGAACCATTACTTGTTTTAAGAACTGAGTCAACTCCTGGAGTGGGTCAAGAGCATTTGAGATCTGTACCCACCTGTTTCTTCCTTTTGGAGTATACTTGTAGCTCACTCTCCCCCTTTTTTCCAGCACTATTAAAGTGATACGAGAGAACTAGAATAGGAATGGGAACTGGTAGTGGAACAAGACTGGACAACTCTTCACGTACAAACTACTCCTAGTGGAAGAAAATAAAGTAATACTCTTAAAAAATGGTCACAGCTCGAGAAACAAACTTACCTCGAGTAGAGAGATAACATTTGTAGCCCTTCTGGTTCACACCATAGCCCAGAAAGACACACTAAAGTGCCTTAGGGTCTAACTTGGTGCAATCAGATTTGGGTACTTGAACATAGAAAATATATCCAAATGTTTTAGGAGAGAGGGGAAACAATGGATAAGTCAGGACATAGGATTTCAAATGGGGATTTAAAAGATAGGACATGTGATGACATCTTGTTTATCAGGTAAGTAGTTGTTTGAATGGCCTCAGATCAAAAAGTCTTGGGCACATTCATTGTGAACATTATAGCACATGCAATCTCAAGTAAAAGTCTATTCTTTCTCTCAGCTACCCCATTCTGTTTGGGTGTGCTAAGACAAGTGGTTTGGTGGACCATGCCAGACTCGTTAAGAAAGGAAGATAGGTTACATGAGAGGTATTCACCACCATTATTTGATTTTAAAACTTGAATTTTTGTGTTAAACTGAGTAGCAACCATATTGTAAAATGATTTAAATGCTCCACATACGTCACTTTATTTTTTAATAGGTAGATCCATGTAGTTCGAGAGCAATCATCCACAAATGTCACTAAATAATTAAAGCCAAACAATGAAATAGTAGTTGATGGTCCCCAAATATCAGAATGCACCAGAGAAAATGGAACAAAACTTTTATTATTGCTTATTGGATAGATAGACTTACAATGTTTTGCAAATTGACACGGTTCACAGAGAACATCATCTTCAAAAACAAAAAAATTGAGGAAACATCCTCCTTAGTACAGAAAAGACAAGTGACCTAGGTGACAATGCCAAATATATAACTCATTTGATAGAGAATGAGTGACATTTCTCTTTATTGTTGGAGTAGCTACTGGAAACTAAGAATGTAACAGGTACATACCATCCTTTGCATGCACTAAACTAATCATTTTCTTTGTCCTCATATCCTGAAACACACAATGAGAAGGAAAAAACGTGATAGAGCAGTTAAGATTTTTTGTAAGATAATTGATGGACAACAGGTTAAGAGTAAAGTTAGACACATGTAAAATAGACAATAGACGTAAGTCAGGAGTGACAAAGATGTCCCTTGGCCAACTATAGAGGAAAGAGAGCCATCTGCAATTTTGACTTTGTCCTTACCAGAACAAGCATGATACCACATGAAGAGAGAGGACAAACCAATCATGTGATGTGATGCTCTTGAATCTATAATCCAAGTGTATTGAGGATTGAAAACGGATGTAGATAGGGTAGACATAGATGTACCTGAGTGTACAAAGAAAGATGTAGGGGTTGGGGAAGGATGCTCAAGCTGAGAAATAGAATGCTTGAAAGCTTCGATCTTCTCTCTAGATAACCCTCCATCTAAAGATCTAGAAGGGACAAATGTAGGAGCTGTAGGAGTACTCTCTGTGGGTGTAGAAGTTGTAATATGGGCATTAAGTCTACCAATACCACATTGACCATAATCCCTGCCACTGCTAGATCCACCTTGTTGAGAGGAACGTGGAGGTAGATCATGAGGTCGTTCATGAAGATCCCAACATTGGTCCTTTGTATGGCGGGACTGACCACAATGTTCACATTTGAATCGATCTCTGTCATCAAAAGTAAAGTTAACTATTCCACCCCCACCATGTCCTGTGTTGCCACCTCTACTTCCTTTAGTCGAGGTCGACACCAGTTTTTATTTTTCAAAGGAAGAAGACAAATTCATAACTCCTCGTTGCTATTCTTCCGTATGAACATATGAATATACTTTATTCAAAGATGGTAATGGATCCTTTTCTAGGATTTGAACCCTTACTTGCTCATATTTAGGGTTCAGTCTTGCCAGAAACTTGAAAATTTGCATCTCTTCAACATGTTTATACGTTGGAGTATCTTGCATGCAAGGACGAAAAGAGGTGTAATGCGCTAGCTCATCCCACAACTTCCTCAGGGAGTAGTACAATGCTAGTGATTGCTCACCCTACTTAAACTGAGCAATGCATTGTCTCAGTTAATATACCTTGGCCATGTGGCCTATCTCAAAGTATGATTTGGCTAAAGCATCCCACATCTGATGTACTATCTCTAGGAACACACCATTTCTGACTTAAAATGGCAGTGGAGCTAATTTGGTTGTTATTATTGGTCATATCTTTGACTAATAGTAATGCTTTCATTTCACAGTGTCTGTGGTAGTTAGGGATTCTTGGTGGTTTGGACAATAGCAAATTGTTCATTGTGGTCTAAGATCCTGGTCTTGTGTACTTCAAGAATTCAAATAGATAGATAGCTCAAGTCTAGTTTTAGATGGGGCTTTATTTGTTGGTCAAGTTGATATGTCATTTTTATTTGTTTGTTTCTTCGGGAAGCTCCCTATCCATGGTTTAAAATTTTCTTCCTTCAATGAAATATTTTGATACTTTTGCTACTGTTGTTGTTATACCCCGCATCTACTTTTGGTAAATTCTAGAAATGTAAATCTTTTATTAATTGTCGATTATTGATTCATCATGTGCTTATAAGTGAGTGGACCCATTTTAGTTATTTTGGACTCGACTATGTCATGGGAATGAATAGAGAAAGAAAGGTAATTGGACTTAATCTGGAATTTCAAAAGTCCCAAAATCCCAGAATTTTTCTGTCATGATCGATTCCCAAAGGGATTATTGATCATGACCATGATCGATTCCTAATGCCATGATTGATGACCCACTTCAATCATGAGCCTCAAGTCACTCTCGGATGAAAATACTTCAATCATGGGCATTATTGAAGTCCCTGATTGATCATCCACTTCGATCATGAGCCTTGGGAACCCTTAGAAGGAAATCCAGAATGTCAAGATTCATGTCTATGATCAATCATGTCATGATCGATCCTCAAAGCCATGATCGATCACCAAAAGCCACAATTGATCACCATTGGGAAAATTGAATATCAGGATTCGTGTTATCACGTGATTTCACCCAAAATTTGTGTGGGGCCCATTTATGATGAAATAAAATACTTCAGTTACTCTAATTAGACCTAAAAACATAAAAAGAGGGAAAGAAAGGAAATGGGAGAAATAAATCCTCAAATTGGCAAGGGTAAGCTATGGAAGCGCTCACCATGAGAGACTTAGCTTTGTTTTGGTGTTTTCTCTTAGTTTTTCATTAGATCTTACTAATTTTGGTGTTATACACCATTTACTTGCAGTAGAGGATTGTTTGGAGGATCTTGTGAAGTGAAAACTCAAGAGAAAATAGGTTTTGGAAGGAGAGTTGAAAGATCCAAGAGGAAATTGCTAGTGTAAGTAGTTATACAAGATGTACACATGTTTTTACTCATACGATCTTAGATCTATTGGTTCCTATATTTTGATTTGGGAAGTTTTGGTTTATGCTCCATGGACTACTCTTAGGATCTTAGATCTATGGTTCATTCTTCTATGTTTTGAAGTTTTATGGATTTCAAAGTCTATGACATGGAAATGATATTATTTTTCATGTATGTGGCATTCTCTTGCTAGGATCTTATAGATCTGTACCTATCTATGAAGTTACAATGATCCTATGTTTTCCATGATTAGGCTTTTAGAATTCCCATGTAGAAACTTTAAGTTTATATCTATTTGAAGGTTTTTGGTTGCCAAAACATGTTTATTCATCCATGTATTTCCAAGAAGATTTGCAAAATTTGTTTCTATGAATCCTCATATGAGATTTGATGTATTATAGCTAATATGCTTCCTTCTATATTTGTATTTGAGTTGAAAATGCTCCGGATTTCATAGTTCCGTATGTACTCTTTAGATGGGTCAAGCATCATGTCTTTCCATGCGTTTGATATGTCATATGTTTTGCATTCATTGGCAAATTAGTCCGTAAGATATAAACCATGGAAATTTGGTAGGTTTGTGTTCTTGGAATGTGAAAGCTTATGGATTGCATTTTGTTATTCATTTTCAAATTTCGATTAGATGGCATATACTTGTATGTATATGTTTTGGCCCTCCTCTTAGGGATTATACAATGATCCGGTCCTTCCCTTGGGGTTAATCAATGGTCATCTCTTGGGGAATATACGATGAAAAGACCCTTGCTATTGGGGACATAATATAATGTGCCAAAGGCTCTCGCCATCGGGGACATAATACAATGTGCCAAGAACAAGATATCATAAAGGTCATTGCCGTTGGGGACCTAATACAATGTGCTGACGATCCTTGCCACTAGGGATAAAGTACAATTGGCACAATGCCTTGACATTAAGGAGTGAATGAAGGTGCCCCGTTCATAGGTAAATGTGAGATTAGCTATATGCATCTAAGTTCTGTGATTTATGTTTAGATTGGAATCGGATTTCCGACTGTGTTAGTCACTTAGTCATGTTTAGTTTTGAAAAAAAGAATTCGTACATACTCTGTTTTGATGTGTACACCGAAAGTATTCTGGTTTGAAATAGTGAAAGGAATATGTTTTGTTGAACTATGAATTGCACATACTTTGTTTGAAATCATATTTATGAACTCTATCTTCTTAATATATGGACATTGTTTTGTGAATCGATTGACACTGATGCATGCATATCTACGAGTGATTTGACATTTCATATAGTCATGATCCGCAAGGCCCTTGCCATTGGGGATATAATACAATGTGCCAAGGGATTTGTTATTGTAAATGACCTAGCCATTGGGGACATAAGACAACGTGCTAAAGGCCCTTCCTATTGGGGACAATACAATATGCCAAAGGCCCTTGCCATTAGGGATATAATGCAATGTGCTAAATGATAAGTGATTGTAAAGGCCCTAGCCATTGGGAACATAATACAATGTGTCAATGGCCCTTGCTATTGAGGACTCAATACAATATGCTGAATGCCCTTGCCATTGGTGATATGATGCAATGTGCCAAGGGGTAAGTGAATCATAAATGCCCTTTCCATTGAGGAGATAATTCAATGTGCCAAAGGCCCCTCTATTAGGGAAATGATAGGATGGTAAGAAGCCCTGCCATTAGGGGATGATATGATGAGGCTGCTCTTAGAGCAAAGTATAAGGCGGGATACCCGCTATATGTGCATGTAGTGATATGAATACTTAAGTGCATATGTAGTGCTATGATTGTGTAAGTGTATATGTACGGATACAAATGTATAGGAACATATGTAGTGACTTGAATGCGAAAATGCATATGTAGTGATATGGAAGTGATAAATGAACCATGATAAAGGACAAGTAACAAGTGAACAATGATAAGCTGTAAGGGAACAATGATAAATGACGAATGACTAATGATAAATGACAAGTTAACCAGAATAAATGGTAAGTAATCAATGATAAGTGCATAAGTTTAAGGAAGAAAGTGATAACGTACTTATTAATAAGAAAAGTGAAAGCGTATAAGTATTTAAGAAGAAACTGAAAAGCATAAGATAAGAAAATGAAATAGCATAAATTGCGAAAAGAAAGAGATAACGTACCAGTGTTAATGAGAAAGAGAAAGAGCCTAAGTTTTGAAAAGATAAAAGAAATCATGTAAGTTGTTCTTTGAAAAGTAATCTGCATAAGTTTTTAGCAAATGCATGCAAACCTGTTTTATGTACTGAAGTAGCATTTGAAATTTGCAAGGTTATATGCTATTTTGTCCTAACAAATATTTGTGCTTAGCCTAGCCTATTCCATTGTATTTTTTGTATGCCTACTTACGTGCCCGTCAAGCCTACCCAGTTGACACCATTTTTCAGATTGAGGCATGGTGAACAGGAAGTTCGTTGGTAGCCAATGGAGGATGAAGACATGAGAACAAATGCCACTCTTTAGTTTTGTTTCAGCATTGGCTTTTGTACATGCACTTTGATATTCGGGCTTAGTTGATTGAATAGTTTAGTTTCATTATGTTAGACACTATGGTTTGTGAACCTTTCTTTTAAGGAGTTGTTATTGGAGTGTTGGACTTCTTATGGTAATGGAAATGTGTAGAAATTTCACAGTTATGTGATGGTTAGCCTTTTATTAGTTTCGTTGCATATACTAATGGATGTTAAGGCTAAGGTTTTATTTTCAGCTGCGCAATGATAATATATGGTTAGTATATGATTATTATTCCGCTGCGTATGTTATAACCAAAGTTATAATGTTGTGAGATATGACCATATGGAAAGAGGATTATGTACCCAAAAAAAAAATAGAGCCAAGTGACATGAAGAAGTTAAGTAAATGACTTCTGAATGTCACACTCCAAGTTCGTGCCCCCAATGAGGTCATGAATTTGGGTCGTGACAGTTGTCTTTGTGCCACATTTTCATACTCGACAATGATTGATTCTTTGGGTTGAGTTGGCCAGTTATCTTGATTTTTTTTTTGTCCAAGTTTAGTATGTTGAAATTTCATATTTATTTATTTTATTAGTAGTTTTCATATCACTTTCAGGTCCAAGGTGTCTATGAACCTTCTCCTAGAGCTGCTCAAAGGATTCAATTTTCTTATGGAGTATACCTACCTACTATTCCTGCACTGCGAAAGTATATTTCTTGCTTTCATTCTAATCTCAACTTTGGTTTCCTACTACTTTGTACTTCATCAGCGATTATTTATGTTGTATTCATGTTTTTTCATTCATTTTTGTATTTAATTGAAATATACACAATTTATTCCTTTTGCCTTTTTTTTTGATGAATATTATTTTTTCCCTGGCTTTTAGAGAATATGGTGAGCTTCTGGTGGCTTGTGGAATGGTTGGGGAGGCTATTAAGATTTTTGAGGACCTAGAGTTATGGGATAATCTAATCTATTGCTATTGGTACTGCAATATCCAATGTCTGATTCTATTAGTTCTTTGAATGTTATCTATTTGATTTTCGTCCTCTTTAGGTAATGGTGGTGTCATGTTGGTTTTGATATAAATGACAGCCTACTAGAGAAGAAAGCAGCAGCTGTTGAACTCATCAAGGCACGGTTATCTGAAATGCCCAATGATCCCAGATTATGGTATGCAACTTGACAAAATGGTCTAGTTATCTCTCTCTCTCTTATATATATATATAGTCACTCTCTTTTGTCTCATCTAATACAACCTGAGGATACAATCCTACCTCGCAATTTATGTCATTATAAACAAGTAGTGCTACTTACTTTATAAGTCTGAAGGCTATGTAGTCGTGTGTTACCAATATCTATTTGTAACACAATTACAGCCCCCTCTTTCACCAAGGGCATCAAATTTTTAAGGTATGATTGTATAACCTAGACTTGTGTAAGCATTGAAAATTTTTGTACTGTGAGCACTGGGTTTCAAGTTGGATGGTGGTAGCCTTTGCTGTGGAAGTGTGTGTATTGGGTTTTGAGTGTCAAAGTCAATAAATTTATATGATTATTGAACATCTAGGGCTGTTATGTCTTCTTCTTTGATCTTTTTGATAGCACCGGATTTTATTAAGAAGAAAAAGAATAGAAATATCTTATTTAATGAAAGACTTCTCTATGGAATTGTGATTTTTTTTTTAATTCCTTTATTTTTTTTTCACTAGTGAGCACATTTGAATGAATAAAGAGACAAGATCTAGGGTCACTGCCTACAGATACCAACTTAGGTCTATGATTGACAATCTTTAGCAACATCATTAACAGGCTATGTAAAGGCATCATGTGCTATGTGAGATCCACAAAAGTGTTGAACAATGCTACTCAGCTATTTACATAGTCTCAACTAGTTTGGAAATCAATACAAAGGTTTTCCTTGAGCAGACCCAAAAAGTGACAAGGTTTTCGATCCTTTCATTAGTTTTCCCTATGATGCATACTTTTCTTGAAGATTTAACTATTCCTTCTTTTCACAAACTCTAGAAAACATGAAATCGGGTGACATCCTCCAAAAAATACAATCTTGAGCTCTAAGAGTCATTGGTGCCACCCTTGGACCGGGTGACTTAAAGGTTTAAAGTTTTGGTATTTGTTCCCGTGGATGTAGTGTGGAAACCATGGGAACTGATGCGGACATTGAAGGCCAAGTGGGGCCCACACACATGGAGACACATGGAAGTACACCTTTGGATACATCATAGAGTCTTTTAATTAATATTAGAGTCTTTATTTGAGTGATTTTTCTGTTTTACTTGGTAAATTTATGATTTATTAGAGGTAGGACATGAGTGTCATTTTAGTTAATGTTTTTGTGCAGTTAGAGAAGTCTTTTTTTTAATTGGAAATGTGATGCAGGACGACTAACCACTTGCTTTAAAAGTTTGAATTGATAGAGAAAGACAAATCAATCATTTTATCTTATAGCCTAGGCTAGGCCAGTCCTTCGGGCGAACCCTCCTTCGTGGGCCCCACTTCACATGGGTCCTATTTCTCACAAGTCGTCCGTTTCTCATAGGTCGCCCCATCTCAAATGTGCTCCCGTCTCACATAGGCTGCCCCACTCGTGCCTGGTGTGAAAATCCGCCTACATTAATCACGCTCGGTGAGGAGTTTCGAACACAAGACCTACTTACTGCTTTGATGCCACTTTGATGTTGGAAATGTTAGAATAAGCACCATTACTATCCTAGGAATCATATAATAAGCAAGACAACCATATATGGTGTTTGTTGGAAACGTTGCCCTAGTGACATACGTTATCTCCCATGTCTAACACGTAGGGTTGGCAAATGATTAAAAACACTAAAATAATGCTACTCATTTGCTTATAGTTAGGAAATGACAAGAAACATCCACATCATAAATCCATCACACATAACAATATGTCATAAATTGTATATAAAAATGGTCAAGTACGCCCATACGAAAGTACAAGTGAGATGATTGCCAATCACTTTCCATAATATATGGAAGTCAAGAGATGAAAAGGAGATTTCACACTTAAAATATGACTTATAAGCAGCACATGATGCCTTGCGTAACATTAATTCATAATCCATCATATAAAAAGTTTTTTTTTCATATAATTTTAACCATACTCCAAATTTTACTTAAATTTGGAAATTTGGAAAATAACTATCCAAATTGATATCATTGTAGCTAAATATATAACATATTATAGCTTATGGCTTACTCTATAGTTGAGTTGGCATATTTTTTTAAATTAAAAATTAAGAAGATTTCAAAAGTACAGTAAAACATGGGAAAAACAGAACAAAACACACTCTATGTTTTCTTATGTTCTCCCTTATTTACTATATTTTTAATTATCTTATTTTAAATAAATAAACAACTAATTTTTAGATCATAGCATTTTGTGAATCATGCATACATATGATGCAGTCTAATTATTTTTTAATATATTTTTACTAAATTTTCAATTAAAAAATAGTTAACTATTTAAAAAAATTCTAACTGAATAAAAGTTTAGATTGTGCAGATGTTACATATAAAAAAATCCAGTCTTAAAATAATTATAGTTTGGGACTTACCAAAGTTCTCCTAGAAATTTGGGGTTTACTTGGCAACTTGGCATGCTATGCTTATACTTTTTATTGTGTCCATGCATGTTGATGTGATTTGTTAGGCATCATTGCTCTTAACTCTTTTGTGGTACACCTAGAAATGTAAAGAAAACGAATGAACAATTAAGTTATGACTTCGTAAAGTTTTCTAGCTGTATAATATGGCTTGTATTACAAAACCTTTCTTTCCAGGTGTTCATTGGGTGATGTCACAAACAATGATGCCTGCTATGAAAAAGCATTAGAAGTTTCAAATGATAGGTCTGCTAGAGCTAAGGTGATACAAATACAATGCTTTATAACTACCTTAATTAGTATTTTTCATTAATGGTTTTGTGTACTCACTAACTAATCTTAGTTGACAGCGGTCTCTTGCTCGTAGTGCATACAATAGGGGGGACTATGAGACATCTAAAATTCTTTGGTATCGTACTTTGAGGCTTTTCTCATTCGCCTGTTTAGTATTGAATTTATTCATTAGTTGGCTTCATGCAATTATCATTAGTTCTTCAATTGATTAATGGTTTATAATGGTTCCTACTTATTAACTTTCAGGGAATCTGCAATGGCCTTGAATTCTTTGTATCCAGATGGCTGGTTTGCACTTGGTGCTGCTGCTTTGAAGGTAACTTTACTCTGCATTACCTTTGTTGTTCACTTTATCAGGCTTAAGAAAAAATGCCTATAAAACTGTAGAATGTTTATATGGACTTGACACCTTGACAAAAGTAAAGTTCATAAACTTGACACCTTGGCAGAAGTAAAGTTTATTTACTTGACACCTTGACAAAAGTAAAGTTCATGTATCTATTAAAAATTTTTTTTTTAGAGATTTTGTAGTGTAAATATGGATGACAATAGGGAGGGTTAAATGGTACCTTGCTCCACCACTTTTGGGGCCCATTTGGTGTGGTCTAGTTGGGTTTGGGTATGGTTTCCTGTTGGATGGTAGACTTCTTGTTGAGTTCAGGCTGAACTGAGCTTTGCACTTTTTAAAGGGTTGTGCATGTAGAAGGCCTATATATCTGTTGCTCTATTTAAATTTTTATTGATTTTTCCCTCTATCTCTTAACGTGCTCTGTCTGCCATGTCAATGTGTTGGGCAGGTTAGGGTCAGGACTATGATCAATTGGGTCAGCTGTACTCTATGTGACCCACCCTTTGCCATTTCTAAGTGCAAATTTGGCTGTGTAGTTGTATCCAGGAACTATCAAGGGTGAAAGGAAAAGACAGCAAGTGGAAACCCTTGAAGTCATGGGATTAGGAGGAATGGATAGGATGAACTGAAATCTAAATAATCAAGAACAAATAGCTGAGGATAAAGTGGGATCTAATGTTAATAGAAATCTGCAAGGAGAATGCTAGCTAGGGGTAAGAATTAAGCGGAACTTTCTAAGAGATTAAGTGGGAATAGAATCAACTTAGGATTTCTCTAATTTAAAATTTTTAAAGCAAAAAAACTGAAGTATGCAAGAGTAGGGGTTCTTTTAGGAAATGAGGAAGAAAATTAACTAGAGAGAACCAGCAAAACAGAATATTTAAGAACAGAAATTACTACTAGCTTGCAGCATGAGGTGGATCGTATACAAAGATGCTCTTAATCTTCTTCTTCTTTTTGAGAGAGAGAGATAAGAGGCCAAACTTTATTGATGAAACAAAATGAAAAGACAAGTAGGCCTTCACCAAGTAGGTGAAAAAGAAAACAGAAAAAACAGCCCCAAAGAAAACGAGAAAACAAAATGACCATAAGATACAATAACTACAACTCCTCACAGCATAAGGAATACCACTCCCTCTCCACAAAATCAGCCCTAGTAGAACTCCAGTCAAATAAAGCTCTATAAATGGATAAAGAAAGCTTCCCATGACTCCTGATCTTGCCCTCAAAGATCCCCAAGTTCCTTTCCTTCCACATACCCCAACAAATGGCCCCCAGAAGGAATGACTATATGATATAAGGTAACCCTTTTGGATCACGAATCCACCAACCCGAGATCAACTCATGAAAATGAATCGATAAAGATCAAGAAATCCAAAGGTGAGAGAGAATGAAGGCCCAAACCATATTCGCCATGTCACAATACACAGACAGATGATCCATCAATTCATCCTCCTACAAACAAAGGATACATCTATTTGTCAAATTCCAACCTCTACTCTGCAAATGATCTTGTTTGAGAATTTTATCCAGGTTAGCGTTCCACAGAAAAAAAAAAAAAAAAAACGACACTTTTAAAGGACTGCTTGGGATCCAATACCTTTGTGGGGAGACAAAAATGATCTATAATTAACCATTTCCAAATAAAGAGACTTAGGGGTGAATATTCCTTTCCTAGAGACAACCCATTCCAATCATCCCCCAGAATGGGATCCAGTTTTAACCATCAAGCAATCTACAATCTCACCCAACTCCCAATCATTCAAATTTCTACGAAGTCTAGGAAACCAAATATTCTCAAGTCATCAAATGAATTTGCCACCAATTTACAAAAAAAAAAAAAAAAAGAATTCGCCACCAACACCTTCGGATCTAAAGTCAGAGAGTACAAATACCTAAAGGAGTCCTTTAGAAGAACCTCCTCCACCCACCAATCCTCCCATAATTTAATCTCTCTACCTGACCCTAATTTGAAGCAAATGAATTTCCAAAAAACATCTTTGACCTTCTGAATGGATTTTCAAATCCCACACTTATGTCTCACACGCACCCTCCTTTGCCTCCCTAGTCCGACGGCTCACCAAATCTAACCACCACCACATGGAGACACAGATTATATTTCTCAATCCCAAATCTCCATAACCATTTATCCAACAATGCCCTATTGTGACATTTAATCAATCTCAACCCAAGACCACCACAATGTAAAGGTCTACAAATATTCTTCCAATCCCCAAGATGATATTGATAATGTTTATCCAAATCATTCCACAAAAAAATACGAAAATTAGTCTCAATTCTAGTAGCCACCGATGTTGAGATGGTAAATAGAATCAAATAAGAGTTATGAATGGAAGCTACAGATGACTTTAACAAGGTCAGTCTACCACCTTTAGATAAAAGAACAAATTTCCAAGACTCTAAACGAGAGGCAAGACAATCCTCTCAATCACCAGATCCCACATAATCTTTGACTGAAAACTAGCCCCCAACAGCAGCCCGAGGTAAGACGAAAGCAAGGTAACAATTTTACAACACGCCAAACCATCAACTCACTTTTTTGCCAAATTAATATTCAATCCCGGCACGGCTTTAAAACAACGTAGGATACACCTGAAGAAACCTAACAGATAAACAAATGATGGATTGGATAGATATAAGGTGGCTGGCTTGTAGATTTTATTAAATCATCTATGATGAGATTAGGGTTTGTGAATGATAAAATCGGTAAATAAAATAATTGAAACAACGTAATAAGAAGAAGAATATGGAGAAGATAGAACTAATGGAATCAGCACCCATTGGATGCTCTAGAATGCTGCACTGAGAGTTTTTGCAAGGAATCAGCACGGAGCACCTTCAAGCTTGGAATTATATGGAGAAGTGAACGACACAAACCTAAATCAAATTTTGTTAAACATTTTCCCCCCTTAACCACCAAATCTGTATGCTGCAAAAAATAGATAAATAATTTTTTGTAGATGAAAATCTACAAAATGTATTCACTATTTTTTTTAATAATAAGCAAGTATGGGGTTCCTTGGTTTTTGTTGTTTTGCTTTGGGATGCTTCATCTCCCTTTTTTCTTGTTTTACTTATTAATAAAATTCTTTTTTTTTTCCTCATAAAACAAACTTTAAATTAGCTATTTTCCCATCACTAAGTGATTCGTGGCCAATATCTTGGCAATAAGGCTCCTAATTTTCTTAATTCATATCAGGTTAGCAAGAATTTGGACTCATTAGAAAGGTCATTGAATAAACTTTCAAGTGACAATAAAAACAAGTAAAATGGTAAGTTTTTACTCCTAGAAATAAGACTTACAAAGTGTGATGGAAGTAGATTTTTTTTAAAGAAAGGGTATTCATTAAATCTATAATGAAGGGGAAACACAAGTAGCAAAATTAACAACCAAAACAACAAAAAATTGGAAACAATAAACAACAAACAACCATTCACTGGGGAAATGAACTAATAGGAGAATGTATTTGTATATAGTATCCTTTTTGGGTGCTTGGTCATAAGGTTCCTCCTCTTAATCTCTTCTCTCCATCTTTAAACTGTTTACTATTTAATGAAAAACCTTTGGATGCATTTGTTTTGTTAATGTGTCCTATTCTAATAGGACTAAGCTTGATTAAAAGGCCCTAAAGTGTGTGTTTTGGGGGTACGCTGCTTGTCAGAATGGGTGTAAGTGCTATCATCCAGTTTCTTGATGATGTTTTGTCTCCATGGATGTGACAATTTTTGAGTCACATCCTTTATTTTCCCTAGAGACCTCTCTTTACAGTGAGAGTTCTAGTGAGGAGATGCTTTCTCATATTTTTTATCATGATGATGGTGGTGCTAGTGGAACAAAAGATTCTTAAGGCCACAGAGGGTGTTAGTAGAGAGGAGGAGAAAGGAAAGGATCTGAAGGTGTATGTGAGAATGACAAAAAGGGGTATGCCTCCTTCTAAATCCTGCCAAGAGGCTTCTTCTGATCCTCCTGAACAAGCTAATTTATTTTTCTCTTTCCCATTTTGATGATTCTTTAGTTCCTATTGTTCTCTGAAAGGTTGTTCATTCTTGTACTAAACTTTATTTATTGTGTCATATGGGGCACTATTACCTTCCTTTCGCTTCTTTATCATCTTGTTCTCTATTTTTGTGGCTTGCAGTGCTTTAGAGTCTCTCTCAACCTATATGGAAGGCCACCATGGTAAAAAAAATTGAGAGCTCTTGAGAAGAATCATGCTTGGGAGATGGTAGATCTTCCTAAGGAAAAGTTATTGTTCGGGTGTAAGTGGGTGTTCACTGTGAAGCACAAGTCCAATGGTTCCGTAGAAAGGTAAAGTGAGCTTGGTGGCAAAGGGGTATACATAAACATATTACATTGGTTACCTTAAGACCTTCGCTTAGTTGTGAAGATGAACTCGATACAAATTCTTATCTCCCTTGTAGCCAACCAAAGGAAAGTCTATGAGGCAGTTTGATGTGAAGAATTTTTTCTTACATGGGATTTTTACAAAGAAAGAAATGTACGTGAAGCCACCTCTTGGGATGATGATGATGTATTTAGCGGAGAAAGGAAAGGTGCGTCGTTTGAAAAAGGCTTTGTATGACCATAACAAATCCCCATGGATGTGGTTAAACTCTATGTTGCGAAGCAAATATACACACTATTAGGATGATCATACATTGTGTGTGATGCGTCAAGATGATCGAGTGATTGCATTGATCGTCTATGCAGATGACATAGTGGCCACAAGAAATGATGAAGCTAAAATAGGACAATTTAAGGAGCAATTGGCCATGGAATTTGAAATTAAAGACTTTAGACAATTGAAATACTTTCTTGGAATTGATGCGGCTAGTTCTAAGTAGGGAATCTTTATCTCCCAACAAAAGTATATCCTTTAATCTTCTACAAGAAATTATTCATAAAAAAAAAAAATCTCCTACAAGAAATTGGCTTGATAGGATGCAAGCCTTGTGATACTCCCATTGACCCCTAATTATAGACTGAAGGAAGATGAGAGTGATCCTCTTCCAGATGTAAGGAGATATCAGTGATTGGTGGGTTGTCTCATATACTTATCTCTTACTAGACTGAACATTGCCTTCGCTGTCAGTGATGTTAGCCAGTTTATGCATGCCCCCTCGAGATCTCATGTAGAGGTTTATGTACTTGATTCTTAGATATCTCAATGGTTGTCTAGAGAAAGGCCTCTTGTATGCAAGAAGAGATCATCTTCGTGCGGAGGCATGTGTAAATGGCGATTGGGTTGGTTTTATTGTTGATCGACGGTCTACTTCTTATTATTGCACTTTTGTGGGTTGTAACCTAGTAACCTGGAGGAGTAAGAAGTAGTCAGTTGTGGCCAGATCGACTATAAATGCTGTATTCTAGTATTTGGCACATGAGGTTTGTGAGTTTGATGCTTCTAATTGAGCTTGGGTTCTTAGTTTTAGGCCGATGAACCTCATTGTGATTATAAGGCAGCCATTAGTATTACATAACCATGTTCAACATGATTGAACCAAACATGTGGAGGTAGATCGTCACTTGATCAAGGACCATCCAAAGGCCGGGACCATTTGTATGCCATTGGTCAAGATTAAAGATTAGGTTGCAGATGTCTTTACTAAGCGATTGCAAATGATCAGTTCTCTTCTATTATTGGCAAGTTGGGAATGTGGAATCTCTGTGCTCCAACTTGAGGCGGAGCGTAGGAGAATGTATAAGTTATAGTATAGTACATGGGTGTCAAACTTGTAATATATAGTCTTTCTTGTATTAATAAGATAATATATATATAATCTAATGACATAATGTGGGCATGACACAAGAAACCCATAAATATTTTTCCCAAAATTACTCTTCTCCTCTTTCTTCTCCTTCTTCCCATAGTTACCAAAGCGAGAAGCGGGAAGCAAGGTGTGATAAATCCTTGGGAAGCGAGAAGTGAAAATCGAAAATAAAGTAAATAATAATAAGTTACAATCATGATGTTAACTATAATACAATAAAGTGAATAAACTTAGTAAAGTACTAAAAAAATCTAAAAGCTATACTATGTAAATAAAGAATCATGACATATTATAAATCAATATGCAAACCATTTGTTATTAGCATGGCTAGCCATATCTTAGAGTTTACCCTATATAAGTAATTTTTTTTTTTTTTAGATAACTAATATCTTTGAGTTAAAGTATAGAAGACCTTGTATAAAAACCATCATATTTGAATCTTTTTTTATTGGATTGGAATAAAATAATATAAATCAATAAATTCAATACTAAATCTTTTTTTCCCTACAAAATCATTGGTAAATCTCATAGATAATATTTAATTCAATGCCAACAACATAAGATTTACATTAAAAAAATGTAATATTGCTTCTTAGATTGCTTCCTAGTCGATTCTCTAGATGTATATACTCGCTTCTCTAGAGGCTTCAACTTATTTTCCTAAATAGCTTCCATTTGCTTCGTTGTGCTTCCCAAACATGGGAAGTGGGCTTCCCATTACTAGGGGAAGCGAAATGAAATTAGCTTCCCACCTTTTACCAAGCTTCCATGCAACTATGCTTCTTCCTCCCTTCCATCAAAACCCTAATCTAAGCTTCCTTTTAATTTCAATTGTGAATAACCCGGAAAGCAAAAGCAAGCCTACGAAAACGCTAAAGGAAAGCAATACAATAGAACTAGGAAAAAAAGCCCTCCCAAACCAGATACAAAAAGTCAACCCAGATCCCACATGGAGTGCCAATAATAGTCATCATAGTCTGGCATGACAGCCAATCAAAAAGGTTGATGTGCACTCTCTTACAAGTAAGATTCCTAAACTTAATAATCAAGACTCGTAATTAAATAATTACTAAAATTGTGTTCATAGGTTTTTAGACTTGTTAGAGCATAAACTGTGTTAAACAACAAGCACAACAAAGCTTTTGAGCATAAAATGTGTACTATTTTTTGAAAACCACTTCATCTCCTTCATTTTTATAGATAGAAATCTATACTCATTATTAATTAAAACTTTAAAATAGATAATTCCCATCACAAACTGATATCCTGCTAGTATTTTGGCAATAAGGCTCCTAACATTTAATCACATCAGATTCACAAGATTTGGACTCATTAGCAAGGTCACTAAATAACTTTCAAGTGGCAATATAAATAGGTCAAAGACCCTTGGAAAGAAGACCTAAAAAAGTTACGGAAATAGGATTTTAAACCTTTCTAAAATGTATTCTACTACAAGCAAGACTCCTAACTTAATAATCAAGAGTCATAGTTAAACAATTACTTAAAATAGTGCAACCAGGTACTCATAGGTCTCTTAGTCTTATTGGATTAGATTTGATGGACTTCATATATAGACTTTTCAAGCGTGGAATTTTGAAGATGGTTTGTTTTGCTTATTGCATTAGTGTTATATTAAGAGTTTTGTGAACCTCTGAAAATAGGAAGCTTTGTGTTGAATTATGATGTTTGTGTAGATTTCCTTATAAATATGACATTAGCTTCAAATATATATATTTTTTGATAAGTAAATAATGATTTCATTAAAAAATGATATAACGTTACATCCGGATATAAGTACAAGAGTTAGCATCATCAGTTAAAAGAGTCAATAGATCATTAGAAAAATGGACTGGATAAATTAAATCTTCTTGGCATAAAGTAAGTTGCAATGTAGTCTGTGATGTGGCAGTATACCATGTCAAGAAGTTGGAAGACCATAGATAGTTTTCCATGGAGTGTCCAGTGGTATAGAGTTAATTTTATGTTTTAAGCGGGTTTTTGCAATTATTTTAAGTCTTAGGAAATTGAATGTAACAAGACATGTTTGTCAAGGGGTAAAATAAGATTTTATTTTCAAGGATTTTTTTTTTTTTTTATGAGTCGTCAACTTAGTCCATATGATCCACAATATGAATTGCAAGAAATCTCAAATATTTTCTAAGATTTTGGAGAATATTTGAGAGATATTTGGGAGACCCACAATGCCAATTTAAGAGTTTAATATTGCCCAAGATTGTGGAAAATATTTTGGGATATTTTCTCCAAGATTGTGGAGAATATTTTGGGAGATTGTTTAAAATCTTCTGGGGCTCAATAACTTAGCCAACAAGCCAAATATTGTGGCAACCAAGATTTATGTTTTTTATTTATTTTTAGGAATCTTATTATTTTAAGAAGTTCTTTATTATTTAGCAAGTTTATTTTGTTAGAAGATCTAGAATCTAGGATTTTATTTTATTTTATTCTCCATGTAATGTTTATTTAAATGCCACATTAAATCAATGAAAATCAATTGAAGATGAATATTTGAAAAGATGACACATATTTGTTGAAGTGGGTGTGGTATCCCTAGTTTTTTCTTTCAACCCCTCACGTGAGGTGAACATTCTACATTTTCTCTCTCTTTTTGCCTCTTCTTTCTCAATTATTTACTTAATTTCTCTTTTATTTTCTTTAATTTCTTGCTATCTTTACATATTCAATCATTTTTTATTTGGTTAATTTAAATTCTTGTCTAATTTCTTTGAAAGATTTAGTTTCTTGAATTATTTCTTTAAAATTTCTGTAATCTTTATTAATTCAAGATTCAATCTTTAGGCTTTTATTCTTATTTAATTAGTGTAGGAATTTTTTCCCTTTGGATACTACATCAATTTGGTATTAGATCTTAAGGTTTTCCAATTATTTCATAGTTGTTGGAATTCTTTCCATAAAAGCTTAATCTCAATTTCTTCATTTTCAATCGGTATCCATTCCAAATATTTTAGGGTTCTTTCAAAAGGTGCCTGAATTAATTTAAGGCAGATTTCCAAGCTTTTGAATAATTTTAGGGTCGACCCTAAAATTGTAGAATAACCCAACGACTTTTTCCATCAATTTTAGGGATTTACCAGGACCTTAAAATTTTGGGTTTTCTCCAAAAGGCCTCAATGCATGTAAGGACCTCATTCGATTCTTGTTTTAATACCTTATAATCTTTTTGGGTTCCTTCCATTATTTTAGAGAGGAATAATCAGCTATAGAAAATTTTGTTGTAGCTTTTTATAGCATAGCCATAAAAGCATGGGTATTTTGTTTTTAAACATGGGTTGTTTTGTCTTTTAACATGAGGTTTGTCTTTTAGTGATCTTTTTGGTCATGCTACAAAAAGTTATGGCAAAATTTGTTGTAGCAAATAATTTGGATATTTTAGGGCTCTATCCTAAATCCTTTTTGGGTCTTCTTGAACGTGTTTACATAACTGTAAACTCTTTGCGCAAGCCCTAAAACCTTGGTTGGGGTCTCCAAAATTATCATGGTCCACACTGTGAATACTCTGTCTACTATTGCGACTTAGCATGCAAAGAAAGTTCAAGAATTTAACGACACTGTTAAGGACATTCAAGTGATATAAAAGGTATGCAAGCACATATGGCAGAAATGTAGAAGACTCTAAGTATGATTGTTGCTAGATTGCCTCTACTGGAATCTTCTAATGTAGCCCATCAACTACCTATCCAAGATAGGGAAGATTCTCAGGCAGTTCTTCCTCTACAACAGTTCTATCGCATACAAAATGCAGGAACATCACAACAGTTTCATCATGAAGAAGATCCACCTAAGGAAGATTTTTCAAAAGAGCAATCAAGTCCAGAGGAATTTGCTCCTCAAAATGAGCTACGAGTTGACGACAAGATTTAACACAAAGTTGATGACAAGGACAAGGAGGAACATGTGGAAGATATCAAGTTGCAGATTTGTAGTCCAAGGGATCAAGCTTGCTTCAAGAAGAAACTACGTTGCATTTTTTTATGATGAATTCAAGGTTACTGTCCCTTCAAATTGAAGACCCTTAACTTGAAGTATACATCCTCGAATTTGAGCCTTCCACCACAATAAGTTCGTATTCGAACTTCTTCAAACCCGGGGAGTATGATGCATGAGTATACCATGTCAAGAAGAAGTTGGAAGACCATGAATAGTTTTCCATGGAGTGTTTAGTATTGTAGAGTTAATTTTATGTTTTAAGGGGGTTTCTGCAATTATTTTAAGTCTTAAGGAGTTGAATGTAATAAGACATGTTTATTGAGGGGTAGAATAAGATTTTATTTTCAAGGGTATTTTTTGTTTTTTTGTTTTTATGGGTTACCATCTTAGACCATAGGACCCACAATATGAGCTACAAGATATTTTCATTATTCTCTAATTTTTTAAAGAATATTTTAGAGATATTTGGGGGACCCACAATGCCAATTCAACAGTCCAATATTTTCCAAGATTGTGGAGAATATTTGGGGAGATTGTTTTAGATCTTGTGGGGCCCAATAACTTGGCCAACAAGCCAAATATTGTGGCAACTTATATCCTTTTTTTTTTTTTCTTTAGGAATCTTATTATTTGGCAAGTTTATTTTGTTAGAAGATTTAAGATTTTATTTTATTTTATTCTCCATGTAATG
>JAOXJP010000012.1:787612-806806 GCA_025762735.1 Platanus orientalis | reverse complement strand
GAATCAAGTAGCTCTTCTCGCCGGAGATAAAATTGGTGAATCAAGTGACTCTTCTCACCGGAGATAAAATTGGTGAAGCAAGTGGCTCTTCTCACCCGAGATAAAATTGACGAATCAAGTCGCTCCTCTCATCGAAGATAAAGTTGGTGAATCATGTGGCTCTTGCAGCGGTGATAAAATAGGTGTATTATGTGGCTCTTTTCACTAGAGATAAAATGGTGATATTGACATCGTATTCTATTACATTGTCATTGGCTCATTTATGCATGAGATTTAAATGTATCATATCGTATTGTATTATCATTGTTATAGTATTGGTTACATGTATAGACATTGTCATTGAATCATTATAGTAATTTACCTTTAGTGTTAAATGTTAATTGATATAGAATTGTTAAAGGTCAAGAAAGATTTGTAAAGAATGCTACATGTTCAAAGGTAATTTTAAAGCACAGGTTAAAGTAAACTAGAATTGAAAAATAGTAGTGTAAAAATAGTATTTTGCATATGTATTGTTTCATCTCCATTCTACTATCGTTTTACTATTTTTATCGTATCGTGTAAGTCTTGACCATACTTCTGTATAACATTGCATCTTTTCTATTGAGTTTTCCAAACTCACTAAATACTACACAGAAAACAAAGAGGAAGAAGAGTTAGAGCATGAATAAAGATGATGCTTGGAGGATTGTAGCTCTTAGTTGTTGAAATGAAGAGATGATTAGTTTATTGTTTCAGATTTTAGTTCAAACATTGTTATTTATTCAAGCAATGTAATAATTAGTTGATTTTAGTTTCAACACTTTAGTATAAGATTGTTATATCTTTTAGCATGGTTTGAATGGTGGTTACAAGATTTATATTTCAAATTTATTATGGATCTTATATGAATATAGTTGAGGTGTTAACTTACTATTCCGCTACAATTAATTGAATGAGATTAATGGATTGAACCTATGGTAATGCACATGAGTGCAGAAAGAAAATTTATGAACAAAAATTGATAAAAATGTGTGAATGATAAGGAAAAGAAAAAAAAATTACATGCAATTATAATACCTCAATATATGAATGAATGATGTCGTGTCTTGAAATTCGTGTCTTTTGGATATGGGTTTTGGGTCGCCATAATATAAAACAATGTTAAAAAATAAAAAAAGTTCACAAGACACGTAAAATGGATGAAACCCTAATAAGAGGAAAAAAAAGTTAATGAGAGAGAAAGAAGCATATAAGCTTCAAGAGTAAAGTAAATTTATAAGTCATGTAAAGAAAGAAAAGTATTAAGACATGAAAATGGGGATTTGGAATGATATATCCCTAAGTGGGATGGTACATGAATAATGATTGTCATTAGGCGAAAGGGCTATATATTTTCCCAATGATGGCCGCCATTAAGCAAATGAGCTATATATTTGCCCAATGATGTCTGCCATTAGGCGAAAGGACATTGGTTGTCTAGTGATGACTGCATTAAGCGAAGAGGCTATATGTTTGCTTAGTGATGACCCTCATTAGGCGAATGGACAGTAGTTGTTCAGTGATGTCCGACCGCCATTAGGCGAAGGGGCTACGCATTTGCCTAATAATGACCATCATTAGGAGAAAGGACACTAGTTGTCCAATGATGACTGCCATTAGGCGAAGGGGCTACACATTTGCCTAGTGATGACCGTCATTAGGAGAAAAGACACTAGTTGTCCAATGATGATCGCCATTGGGCAAATAGGCTATATATTTGCCTAATGATGACCACCATTAGGCAAAGGGGTTAATATTTGTTCAGTGATGACTACCATTAGGTGAAGGGGCTACACATTTGCCTAGTAATGACCGTTATTAGGCGAAGGGACACTAGTTGTCTAGTGACGACTGCCATTAGGCGAAGACACTAGTTGTCTAGTGATGACCGCCATTATGCGAATGGGCTACATATTTTCCTAGTGATGACTGTCATTAGGCGAATGAACTACATATTTTCCCTTCTTGAGCATGAAGACTCCTATGTTAGTTTCCCTTCTTGGGTGTGGAGACCCTTACAAGGGTTATGTGATGTCTTGTGCCGGAGGCCCTTACATGAGTTATGCAATTTATTGTGTCAAAAGCCCTTACATGGGTTATGTGATGTGTTGTATCAGAGACCCTTTTATAGTTTATGTGCATTATACTAGGTTGAAGACCTTATATGGTTTATGTGATTTATTTTGTCAGAGAACTTATATTGTTTATATGCTATGCTATGACGAAGACCCTTATGTGGGTTATGTGATATAATGTGTAGGAGACCTTATACAGTTATATGATGTTCTATGTTGGAAACCCTTATGTGGGTTATATGATGTACTTGTTGAAAATCTTTCATGATTTATTTACACTTAGATATGTTATCTGGTAAGACACTATTGTGAAACACTTGACATGTGACATATAAATTCCTAAACTATGTAAGAGCAATTAAGATGTATGATGGTTCTTCTATTGGAGTACAACTAAATGCTAAAAAAGATAAATGATAAGTATTAAACGACAAATGCAAAGTGATAAGTAAATATCATGACAAAGATAATGGAAGATAATAAGGGATATGTGAAGACATGATGAATGATAAGTAATCTATAATGAGTAACAAGTAAGATTGTGAACGATAAGTACTAAGGTAATTGTAAACTTATTGAATATAGAAGTAGAAGTTCATAGGACTCATTATGCAAATGTGTTGTTATACTTACTTATTGGTTAAGAATGATGCATGTTTAGTTTTAAATGATTTGTATATGCATATTTATATTATGAACGTGTAGTCTATGCATGAGGAATGAATAGAAATATTCATTGAGATGTACACTAGATATCTTCATTAGAGATGGACTACGAAATGTTTACCATATAATTATAAACACATATTGCTATGTATATTGCCAATGATAGATATGAGAAGATTGTCATGAATATGTAAAATTATGTATATTACCATATATAGATGTTAGAAGAATGTCATGTAGAAGTAGGATCATGCATATTGTCATGTGTAGACATTAGAAGAATGCCATGTGATCACTTATATTGTCATGCCTAGTTCTTATATGATGAACTATGATGGTGAATGTATAGATCTTGTGATGTCTAGTAGATGATATATGTACACTAGCACATGTATACACGCTAGAGAATGGTATGTATTTTATATAGAGATATAATCAATATTTTTATACTAAAAGATTTATATTTTACCCGTCTGGTTTCGATAGTAGGTTTTGTGTACCTACTTATGAGCCGTGGATCTCACCTATCCATATCATTTTTATTACAAGAGAGGTTTAGTGCATGTGCACCTTTTTGGAGTACCTTGAGGCCGAAAAGGAGATACGCAGCTAATGTTTTTTCCTTTTAGTTGTTTCAGTTCAATTTAGACTTATATCTTGTATTAGATTCTGTCATGGTTTGCATTAAAATTAAAGTTTGACTTAAGACTTGTAGCTTTATATCTATGATATAACAATAGAAGATTAGTGATATGGTAGTTTATTTATATGTTTTAGTTTATTTCTACTACTTCTTTAAGATTATCATTATATGTGATAGTTTATGATTCTGCTGCTTATGTTGTTTTAGGGTTAATGTTAAACATTTTATGAGAATCATAGGTTTATGAAAAATGCTTAAATTTATAGCCAATTTCATATGGATTCGGTTTAGTAGCGATCTAGTGATGACTGCCATTAGGTAGAGAGACACTAGTTGTCCAGTGATGACCGCCATTAGGCAAAGGGATACTAGTTGTCTAGTACTGACAACTATTAGATGAAGGAGCTATATACTTGCCTAGTGATGACCGCCATTAGGTGAAGGGACACTAGTTGTCTAGCCATGACCGCCATTAAGCGAAAGAGCTACATACTTGCTTAGTGATGACCACCATTAAGTGAAGGGACACTAGTTGTCCAGTGATAACAGCCATTAGGCGAAGGGGCTATATACTTGCTCAATGATGACCGCCATTAGGCGAAGGGATACTAGTAATCCAATGATGACTGCCATTAGGCAAAATGATACTAGTTGTCTAGTGATGACAACCATTAAGCAAAAAGGCACTAGTTGTCTAGTGATGACTGTCATTGGGCAAAGGGACAATATACTTGCCCAGTGATGACCGTCATTAGGCAAAGGGACATTAGCTGTCTAGTGATGACTATCATTAGGCAAATGAGCTATACTTGTCCAGTGATGATTTTCATTAGGTGAAGGGACACTAGTTGTCTAGTAATGACCACCGTTAGGAAAATGGGCTATATACTTGTCTAATGAATCTCAAGTACCCAATCATTAGGTCATATTAATAGATGAAAATAGCCCTAGTGGCCCAACACATGGTTTGGTTTTATCGAAACCCCATTTGGGTTATTTGGTTTATACTCTGATTTAGATTTATCGGGATCTTTAGTCGGTTCGTTGGTATTTAGCGATGGTTTAGTAATTGGATTATCATGGTCTTGGCATATGACATATAATATACTTTCTTACTTTACATACATTTATTTATCTACGTAGTACATGGTAATTAGTTCATGGCATATGGAATATAGCTTTAGTACATGCATGTTTTAGAACTGTCTTAGTTTGGATTATCATTTCGTCTTTTTGAGCATGATCATACTTGACTCTAGTAGAGATACATGTATATTAATATTGATGCATGCATTTATGTACTGTATTTCTTTCCTTTACTTTGGATCACCCTGTCTACTGTTATATCTATTTTGTTTCCTTATTGTGTTGTATAAATTGCATACCCTCATGCTAAGCACGTTAAGCTTACCCCAATTGGCACCATCCACAAATGTGTAGGCATAGAAGTTGGGCTACACTTAGGATGAGGTGGAGACATTTGGAGATTGGGTCGCTGACCCATTTTATTATATCCTAGTTTCACATTTTGATTTTAGTTTACTTGTATTTGGACCAAAGAGAGATGTATCTGCTGATATTTTGAGATGGGCTCCTTTGTGGGCAAGAGTTGTATAAACTTTTATTATGGGCATGTTAAGGCCCTTTACTTTGAGATTTTAATATATTTGGATATGACGTATCTTTCACTTTCTACACTTATTTTGGATAATGACTATTATCATTATTATTCCACTGTAATATGATTATTTTATATGGACTTAAATGAATGTAAAAAGATAAGGAAACACATTTATATAGAAAATGATTAGTAAATAGAAAAGAGGGTTGATAAATCACTCTGAGCTCATTGGTCTCCCCGATATGAGAAATGGGTTCGGGGTGGATTAGTCCCATGTCAAGGATCTGGACCCCACTATATGACCCTCAGATTCGGGTCGTGACAAGTGGGCTACTACTACCAATTAGGTCAGTAGTGAGGATCCATATAACAGTTTGCATCATACACTCGGTGAGGTGGGTTCCATCAATCAATCCCCTTGATGGACAAGGTAGCTTTATAACAGAACGTATCATCTCTTGTTGTTTCAACCATAGCATATAACAATTTATATAGATTATTTATAACAAACTAATTCAAAACAAATATAACAAAGATTAATTGATCCTCCTAAGCACAAACTATAGATAATCTTTTCAAAACATTATTCTTTGGAAATTATTAACAATATGATAAGAATCCTTACTTTACTTTGGAAAAATGACAATTCAAGAACACTAAGAACCTATATAATATGAAGTTGTAGTAAAACATGTAGGATCCTTTACAAAACAGTAAATAAATACTTTTGAGATCCTATTCAAGTTCGAAACAAATCATGGTTAACTATTTCTCTTTAAAAAAAAACCCCATTTATAAAATACTTTGTTTTCCTTCAAAAATATAACTCTACATATAGTATTAGTGCAAAACAAATTCAAAATAAAGATCATAACACTCTAAGATCCTAAGAAATTGAAAACAAATCATTAATTACTTGTGTTCTTACATATTCAAGTTATCTCTTTGAAAGCAAGATTTTAAAGACTTTAGGCAAATCAAAATCGGTGCAAAACGCTTTCAATCATTTGCATAACAAGATTACTAGAGATCTAAGAACCTAAAGAATGAAAACAAAACAAAGTTTACTAGTGTTCTCAATTCATTTGTCATTGTTCTGTTGGAAACTAGACTTCCGTGCATTTCCAATGACATATAATTCACCCACTAATTCTTTCTACAGTTTCACTAGTGTATCTCTAAAGTTGTACAAGTTTACAAATCAATACATATGCGTTTAAATTGTTTTAAATGTGTGCAAAACATATATATCATGCATGTACATTATAAGTGCAACATGTGTGCAAAATATATGCAAACATGTGTGGAGTGTGTACATGTTTAAGTGTTCTAACATATTCGAACATTCCGCCATCTTCAGCCCATACAATTGCTACTTCAAATATAAGTTGTTGATAAGACTTTTTTCTATATAAAATTTCTTCAACTTCTCTCATAAAACCAATGTCAAATCATTATTTATAAAGTTAAATAAAACGTTATCCGCAAGACAAAGACAAATTGTGTTGATTGTCTTTATCTCTATGTCTTACCAATCACCATCCTCCATCTTCTTGGACTTGCCTTTCTTTACAACACCTTGTACAAACCTTTTTATACTAACATATCATTTACTATTATTCTCTAAAGAGTGAAACTACTATTCCCATGAAATTTCTCTATAGAAAACTAACTAATGGAAGCCTTTATAGCCATCGTGAATCAATCCAAATTTTTTTTAAAAGTACTATTTTAAATAAAATATTTTTACTTACCAGTTTGTTCATCTTCCTCCTAGACATGAACCAGAAGCTCTGATACCAATTATTAGCGCAACAAAAATAGCTCCAAAATTCAATGTGATGGGATACAGGCCTAAACCATACACGATTTATACAATTAAAAAAAATGATAGCAAAGAAATTAATAATCTCACAAGGCAAGGATTTTTACATGATTCAACAATGTGTCTAAATCCACAGGAGAGAATCAAATCTTTCTTCATTGAGAATGCGAAATCTGTACATAGAAATGTTTTTTCTGAAACCAAACCCACACATTTTCCCCTTGTACACCCTCTTACTCATACTCTCAAACTCTTGAAGAAAACCCCACAAGAAACCGTTGCGACTACTCATCCCTCTTTTCCCCTAATTTTACATTAGGGTTTTTCTCAAAGAGTGTCACCCAAGATTCCACTTTCAAAATGAGTCTTAACTCCAACAAAAATGGCCACCGTTAGATCCTTTCATGATCTAACAGCTGACTACAAATAGAGCCAAACCCGACAGAAACATTAGACCAATGGGCAGCGTATTCACTGTAAGCACAATGTTCTATCATGCCTTGGCTTAAAACTAGTAAGTTATTGTATTCCTTATTCTGCAATTTCGTTTACTGTTATGTTGATTGTCTACGAATAGTTGCTGCCTACGGTTTCTCATATTACATCTGTCACTGTTATCGATATTGTTCAAGAATTGATTCTGATATAGATCAGCCTACAGTCTTGTGTTTGTTATTGATAATATGATACAGATCTATTGATTACTTCCTTCTAAGATACGCAATTACTCATGTTTTGTTGTTACCTAAAGACAGTACTCATGTTTTGTTGTTACCTAACAATAGTTGCATACGAAGTATACCCTTCTGAATTTTTCTTATATACCAATTCTTACTACTGCTTGTACAAACACATACTGTGTCTAACACTATATCCCTCTCATCTTCTCACTCACTTCCTCTTTTATCTTCTTCAGGTCTTGTTTTATGATCGCAAAATCTCCATAGTCTTTACACTTTTACAACCACCTCTTGTTTTACTACCCTTTAAAATCTGAGGTTTATTCCTAAAAGTACTAGCTCCTAAAAGATGCAATATTTACCTCTTAGACTTAGTTTGTGTGCAACCATATGTATTATCAATTAATCATTCCGTTCATTCCTATTTCAAGGAAATGTCAACAAAATGAGAAACATAAACACCATCATATTAATAACCGTTTTTGGGAGACACCCAACTGTCCGCACATCACCTGCAGAAATCGGCTGAATCATGATGTTGAATATGCAATTTCCAGTTGTTGGGTCCGTCTTTGTGATCATTGAAAGGTTTGGGAACTTGCAGGCTTCATCATGCTGATCATGCCTCTGATAGTAACTGTTAAATGCATAGGAAATGTTCCCACGCGCATCCAACTGTCCACATGATGTTCCATAACCAAGGCTTGTACAGTCTGCACGCCCACAAGCATAGCTTACACTTGGGGCCACTTGAGGGTCATCTAGACTTGCTGATGGTGACATCACACACCATTTCTTGTCTAGATAGTTGACGTTCTTTGGTTGAACTAAAGTTGCTGAATTGGTTGTTCCCAGATTAAGCGGGTACTTGGGCACCCCATCAAAGTAAAAGATCCCCCAATGCCTTTCAAAATTTCCCGGGGTGGTGCTCTTGTCATCCTCGTCTATCAAGCTAAATAGGTACGCATCAATAGGCCCTGGTCTCATTGGGGTGCCTTTCCCAGTCAAAATGTGGTTCATGAACCCTTGGTTGAACTGCTTCGCATACTGCAGATTTGCATTCATGTCTCCATCCGTGGGCCACCCGATTTCTCCAACAATGATAGGTAAGTTTCCGTAGCCATTCTTCTCAAGGCTCCATATAAGGGTGTCAAGGTTTGCATCAAACATGTTGTAGTAGGCATTCCCATTGTCAGTCACACGTGGTGCAGTGCTCTCAAAGAAAGCATACTCAACAGGGAAGTCAGGATCATTGTAGAGGCTTATGAAGGGGTAGATGTTAACGGTAAAGGGGGCCCCATTGTCACTCAAGAACTTGATGATGGTAAGCATAAGGGGTTGGATTTCAGTCCGGAAGTCACCCCCAGATGGGAGCCCTGTTGAAGTCTGATAAACATCGGCATTGAAGGGAATAGTGACCTTCACCTGGTTGCCAAGACCAGCTTTTATGAGGGCAGACTGGATATTTTGGAGTGCCGGGAAGGTTGTTCTTAGGAAGCTTCCATTGTATGACTCTAAGAAAGGTTCATTCCCAACTGCAACATACCTTTGGAAAACAGGAAGGTTGAGTTGAGAGAAGGGCAAAAACAAATTACATACCACATTTAAAAAAAAAAAAAAAAAAAAAAAAAAAAAACAGGCACACATTATTTGAACTAGAAAATGAGGTTTTCCTTCATATTTCAACAGATTGTTTCAGTTTTCACCTTTAAAATAGAATCGAATATATAACAGAAGAACTATTGTGTTAATAGGTAGTCATGTTGGAATTTTTGAACAAGTGACTAACAGGTAGTGTTACCACGATTATCTAGGCAAGCACATTACCTTCTTAACTCTTCCCCGTACATTTGCAAGAAACCCAGGACAAAGATTCCACAGTTAATGGAGATGTTGGCACAGGAGTCATAGTTCATGGCATGGTGCTATTTGAGTTAAATCTGTGTAAACATTGTTATGGGTAGTTAATCAACGTCCATGTAGAGTTCTAAATTTCCAATATTTGAATGTAGGACAAAAATCTGGTAAGAGAGAATTAACCAAATCTCCCAAAACCTTGAAGTTTTAGGAGATACAAGAACTAATATACATCAACACCCCCTCCCTAGGAGGAACACTATTCACTCCTAGGAACACTTGGGGAACCAGGTTTGTGTGAGTCTACAATGCATGCACACACATGCAATACTATGTCTGAGAGAAGCATTTACTTCCACGGAGATTCAAACTCACAATCACGGGAGTTGGAACCCGAGGACATTGAAGCAGAAATTAATTTAAGTATGGTACCACTTTGGCAAATTAACCTGGGCTTTCTATTTATGAAAAAAGTCACTGATTTAGGAATCCAGTGGATTAGGGTCAGTCAGGCTGACACATGCAATACCTAATCTACCTATTTTAAGTACGCTACAGTATCTCTCAAGTATAATTCAATTCATACTCAGTATCATTAGATATTTAAATCCTTTCTTGCATACCATAAGTAGAAACACCATGCACAATTCTGCAGTAGAAGCAGAGAAAATATGCATGGTTAAAGGTTATGTCAGTATTTGTTACCGTTTTGTTTGAATTCTCTCTTTTCTCTAGGCAAATGGTAGTTTCAATGTCACAAAATATACATGCACATCATAACAGAGGGGAACCAATTCTTCAATATGCATCAAGTGCTTTGTCACATGCATAAATCCATCATGGAAGATTACAATTTCATTTTAGGAAGCAAAGTCCTGTTGGCACAACAGAAACAGCCCTGATATTCCACGTGACGGGATACAGGCCTAAACCACTCACGCTTTATGCAATAAAAAATACGAAAACAGAAAAGAAATCAACAATCACACAAGATGAGGATTTTTACGTGATTCAGCCAAGATGTGTACATCCACAAGGATATCCATTTTTTCACTATATGATAAAAGTAAAAGATGTACAAAGATCTCATGTTCAAGCTCTCACTTTAGAACCCAAACCCTTAACCCAATTATACCCTTCTCACTCACTTCTCTCAACCTTGTAGAAAAATCTTTTTCTCATATTCTTTCATAACCTAGAAAAGAAAATCATATTTTCTCACCTTGAAGAAAACCCTTCAAAGAGAAAGCCCCTGAGAAAGAAAGACAATCCCAATACAAAACTAATATCATATTATAAATATATTTTTCTTTTTAATCTTGTGGACCCATAGATAGAGCACCCACATGTTCCCACTCTCCTAATTGGAGAAGGACACCAACTCACATGGAAGTTTCCTTTTAGTTGGAAACTTGCCAAAAACCCAACAATCTCCACCTCAACATGTTTGCGAAGACCTTAAAGATTTCTTGTTGAAGTTAACTCCATCTATATCTTACCCTAAACATAAAACTTATGACATATGCATCATACTCCACTTTGTCCCACATTCCAGAACTACCCTAGAGAAAACTTGCGTTTGTCCTTCTTAGTTAACTCTACACCATATATACTTGAAATACACCACTACCTCAAACTTGAATCATAATTTGTTTGTTATCATCACAAACAGCCATTGGCCTTAAAGAATCACCACTACACACACCATCGAATCAATTTAGTCCTAATACTATCTGAATCGATCATAACATGGCCAATGTATATGTGTAACTATTCCGAGTCAACTCACCTAATCAACTCTAGTGAGGAGCCTCGATTCATCTTCTCTAACTGTAGGAACTGTCTCACCATCATCCGTCACTTGGAAACCCACAACACTGGTCTTTGCCACAATTGCAAAATAGACCCTATACAAGCGCTTGTTATTCCATGCACCCTGTTTCCAACTCCCCATCAAGGTCAAAAGACTATCACTAATTATTGTATTCTCTATTAGATGATATAAACCATCACACTTTTATCTCTTCATCAGGTCCAAACGGCCACATATGATTTATATGGCTCCACCTACAATTGAATAGCTGTAACCCATGGAGTCCAACTAGCCTAGTAATATTAGAGTTTTTTGCATTTTTTGGTCATATTCCAGACCACCCAAAACATGAATTATTATTTTGATTCTTTGAAAAACTTTAATTTTGATTAATCTTACATAAATAAATATCATAAAAATGATTTCTCCCATAATCACCATATGAAATACTAGGATTTAAGTTAAGGAAGTTAAAAAATAATACCTCAATGGCTAAACCAAATACAAAATGATGATCTGACTTATTCTCCAAAGTATCCACATTTACTCTAGGGTTCACACTTCTCCCATATCCAAACAAGTTACAAGACCCATCTTCAATGTTGATAACTCTATTTATAGATTTTTTGAGGAACCAAATAAGTCTTATGGGGTGTGGAATCCTTATCCTTAGCCTATAGGGCCTAGTATCCTTATTTAAATCAAACTGCTTAAAGATATTTTATTTTTTATTAATTACAAATTGGCACACCACTAATTACAATAATCTCTATTACATACTGCAACTGACCTGTCAAAGATAAGAAATTAACAATGAGGCTCTTCCTTATAAATATTTCACAAATATGTCATTCCACTACACAGGATGATAAAATAATCACTATCTAACCTCTTTGGTCATTTGAATATTATCTTTAAGAACTTAATCAATTGGACATTTAAAAACATTTCCTTGATAAAATATTTTTCAAAATTACATATATCTATTATAATATAATTTTTAAAACATTTGACAAACACTTATCAAGAACTATTGGCACCAAATTTTCTTGTCCAATCAAATCATGTATTTCCTAAACTGAATATTGTCATACTTAAAGGTAGTGGATTCCTTATTGGGCCTTTGTATCTTCTCAAGTATCAAGTAGGCTATCCAAACTACCCATGATACAGCTTTCAATTATGCATCACTGGTTGGTAATTCAAAACAACGAAACTGACAACTTAGAGAAATATAAACCCCTCAGGTCTGACGATAAGTCTGTAAATATGAACACTTATCTTGACAGTGATGTTTTACCTAGTGTGTTCATAATGGGTCCTTTTAATGCATTTATATATGCACCTACATGTAAACTTAGAGTCTCACTCTAGTGACTAAGCATATATCACTCCATCATACGACAACTCTACATGTATCAATTGTATAAGTATGTGCCTAACATCACCTGTAGTTGTAAAGTTTAAAGTCTACAAGAACTGTATTATCAGATCTCTCCACACATTTCAATGTGTCTGGCATCCTACTATGTCACCTGAGGAACATATATATCATCTCATGAAATCAAACAATTACCCATATTAAGAAATAATTACATGTAATGATGGAATAAAAAGTTCTTTATTATTTAAATAAACAAATAATTTTACTTATGTTTTCTATGAATGGCTTTATCATGACAAATATTTCTAACACAAATCACTTCATCAAACATCTTAATCTTCACCTTCCCAACAACTGTGACATCACAAGTAGACCTGTTACCCAAATTAACAACACTTGTCTTATTCTCTTAGAACATATCAAAAAATTCTCTCCTTGAGCATATCCACTCATCATGAAAAAAAGTGTTCATACCTTTGGAGATTGTGAAAACATCTCCAATGTATTCCTCATATGTTTCTAGCAATGTTGTACTGGGACTGCCACTTTTTCTATCAGCATTTTTTCTGGACAATCCCTCTTTATGTAGTCATATTCCTTACAATGAAAAACACTACACCTTTCCATTTCCTTTGGACTTAGAACTGGACCTATTATTCCCAGATCCCCTCACAGATGACCTTCCTTTGCAATTATCTACCCACCCAATCAACCCAAAATCTTGACCTCCTTCAAGATTTGGTCCCTTCCTAATCTCATTAAATAGAAGTGATGTTGTGACATCCTTTAGGCTTATTGTATCTTTCCTAATAACAATGATGTCACCAAGTTGTTGTAAAAATCAAAAAGCAAGATAAGAAGCAAAAGGGCATTGTTTGCTTCCTCTACCTTGACATCAACTTTATGCAGTTGATCCAAGAGTTGGTTGAATACATTTAAGTATTCCAACAGATTCACACCTTCTACCATCTTCAGTGCATATAGTTGCCTTTTTAGATATAGCTTGTTGGTGATACTCTTTCCCATGTAGAGTTTTTCCAACTCCCATTAAACCGGCATTGAATCGTCATCCATAACATTAAATAATACATTATTTGCAAGACAAAGATGAATTGTGCTAACTATTTTCATCTTTACAATTTGCTAATCATCATCCTCCATCTCCTTGGACTCGTTTTTCTTTCTCTGTAATGCCTTGTACAAACCTTATTGTACTAACAAATCATTCACCATTCTTTGCAAAAGAATGAAACTACCATTTTCATAAAATTCCTCCACGAAATTGACTAACCCAAAAATTTAAGAAAGTAACCCTTTAAATAAAAAATATTTATTCACAGGTTTCTTCATCTTCCTCCCAAACACAAACTAAAAGTTCTAACACCAATTGTTGGTACAATAAAAACAACCCTAATATTCCATGTAATGGGATATGTGTCTAAACCACTCACAATTTATGTAATAAAGAATATGAAAGCAAAAAAGAAATCAACATCACATAAAACGAGGATTTTTATGTTATTCAACCAAGATGCATATGTCCACAGAGATATCCATATTTTATTATATGAGAAAAGTAAAAGATGTTCAAAGATCTCTTACTCAAACTTTCACTCTAGAACCCAAGCCCTTAATCCTGTACACCCTTCTCACTCACTTTTCTTAACCTTGTGAAAAAATCATTTCTCACATTCTCTCACAACCCGAAAAAGACCATATTTTACATCTTAAAGAAAACCCTACAAAGAAAAAACCTCTGAGAAAGACACACTTCCAATACAAAACCAATCTCATACTAAATGTAAATTTTTCTTTTTAGTCTTGTGAGGCCCATGGAAAGAGTACACACACGTTTCCACTCTCCTAGTTAGAGAAGGAAACTGTGAGCATCAGGAAATTTGCATGCTTTCTTTTTATGTTCTCTCTTAAGCTCCTAGCCCCATTTCATTGCGAGTGCACGTGTGCAGCTTAAGTGTGTGAATGGGCCTTTATAGAATACAATTAGTTGCCGACCAATATGATTACAAGGTTTTTGGGAGTTGCCACCAACTTAGATTATATTGATGGAGTTGGACATTAGTCTTCTTTCTCGGGAAAAGGAAGTTTAGACCTGATAGTCTTATTTGTTAGACTCTTGTATTAGTCTCGGTTACTAGAGATTAGAGTAACCTATTTTGTTGCAGTTAGGGAAGGTGTTCGGCACCCCAACACACTCACTAGTTTAGGGTAGCTTCTCTCATACATGTATGCCAATAACTATCCTTATAGTGTGTGCCTTTAGGTATGCAGAAATAAGTAAATCTGGCTAAGTACAGGTCCCAACGCCTAATTGATCATTCTTCCTGACACCTAATCGAGCATATATGTCCATACCTAATCATGATTAGGCATTAGGGGTAGTAAATGGGTCAAAGTCAAGGATTTCTCCCTCTTTCAAAAAATTGAACCCCCGGTGTTGTTTAATTATTATGACTACACTCATAAAATCTCAAGCTGCCTACATACCCAATCTTGTATGGTTTGGGTTTCTGTGGTTTTGTCAGGATCAAGTTGCATGTAGTTCTCATCATGGTTCAAAATCTCGCGCGAGATAGGCTATTTCACACGAGACAAGCCATCTCACACGAGATGTCTTGGTTTTGTAGGTTGGCGGCACGAAATGGACATGTTTAGCAAAAAACCAGTGGAAAACCCTCATCTCGCGAAACGTCTTAAGCAAGAGACGCATGCATCTCACGAGATAAAAGCCATTTTGTCTTTTTCCATTAAAATACAAAGGGAGTCGCGAGACTGTCTCGCATCTTGCAACGGAAGAATCCCGTATCGCATGCTTAAAAAACTTCAAAAATTCCATTTTTTTTCTCTAGATTTTTGCTAGATTTAGCTTCTATAAGATAAATCTAAGATTCCACTTGAGTCCATTTCATTTGAGAAGCTAGATTTGAGCCGGATCAAATGATCGAACCCGAAACCCCAATTTCTAAAGGAAATCCGCCTAAAATCAGGGACAAATTGCAAAAATGGCCCGAAGCAACCTCTAATGAGTCCGCTCCTCAGGGGGCCCACCCCCTAAACCCCCGATCTAGAGGGTTCGACTTACCAGTCACGGGCTTCGATGCAGGTGCCAATCACATGCCTCCAAATACTCTAATGCCACTGCATCAAATAATCTCTTTATTTCTTTTCGGAAAAAAATTATATTTATTTTTTTCGAAAAAATATGAAAATTCAAAAAAATATATGAAATGAGCATTGTTTGGTCTAATTTTTTTATATGGCAACTGCATACCATTTTGCACATAATATGTCATTTTGGTAGATTTCTGAAGAAACTTTTTTTTTGGTATTTATTTAATAATTAAAATTTTAAAAAAATCCAAAAAAATAAGAAAATTTTCAAAAAACATATTTGAACATATTGACACATACAAAGTATGTTTATCTTAAATCTATGCATAGAGAAACCATCCGAACCTAGAGATTTGTCCTTATCCATAGCAAAGACTGCTTCCTTAACCTCCTCTTCCAAAAACTGAATTTCCAACTTATTGATGCACTCCTCCGTCCATTTGTGAGTAAAGAGATTATCAATTAAAGGTCTGTTCTTCAACTCCTTGGAATACAACTTGACAAAAAAATTGATATCTTCATCTTTGATTACTTCCAAATCGTACTCATCCTCCCCATGCACATTCATTCTGGTGATCCAACTCTTCCACTTTTTCCCACAAGCCACCTTGTGAAAAAATTTAGTATTATTATACCCTTAAGCCATTTATCATTAGCCTTTTGCTTCAAATGGATTTCCTCACCACTATGAAGCGTATTCATTTTACCCAACAAGAACTTCTTCCTTACAACTAAAGAATCATCTACACAACCATTACTGTTCATGGAGTTGTCAATATTCTGAATTTCCCCCCATATTTTCTTCTTATGCTCCTTGATATCACCAAATGTAGATTTATTCCACTCTAGCAACTTCCTTTTAACATATTGTAACTTCTTCATGAATTTAAATCCCTCATAACCCGACACCTCACATTCATCCCACCAACAACCTATATAGTATAAGAAAGTAGGGTGAAGCGTCCATATATTCTCAAATCTGAAAGGGACTACCCCAAAATCTCTTTTTGAGCATGATAGAAGAATTGGCTAATGATCAGAGGCAATTTTAGGGAGAGCTTCCTAAAAGAAATGGGGGTACAGGTCTTCCCAACAGTTTGAAATTAGAAATCTATCCAATTTGCTCATAGTAGGAATCTTTTGACCAGTAGTCCAAGTGAAAGAGATAACTATTCCGTAGTCCCTGAGAACGAATGAAAGAGTTGAAATCCCGCATGCTCCTTGTCATCACCCCTTGAGGGGATTTTTCATGAACAAACCTAATGGTATTAAAGTTGCCACCTATCACCTAAGGACCCGACCAAGACTTCCTTATTTCCCTCAATTCAATCCAGAAGGCATCGCGATTTTTTCCCAATTTGAGGCCCATAGACCGTTGACAAGAGCCATTGCACTCCCAACACATTATCCTCTAAGATCATCGAGATAGAGAGATTACCCAATCTAACATCCTTTTTGGTGATCACTGAAGGATTCCAAGCCATCAAAATACCCCCCGAGGTACCCACAGCAGGAAGGGCGCACTAATTTGACAACATAGAGCCTACCGAGCTAACAAATCTATCCACAACAACCTTCTTTTTAGTCTCTTGAAGTAGAATTGGATCCGGCTTAAATTTTCCAAGCATTCCCAAACCCATTTCCTTTTCTTGACTCTCCCAATCCTTGAACGTTCTAGGAAATAATCTTCATGGGTCAACAGTATTTAAGACCCTTCCACTCTTCCTATGGATCTCCTTCAAACGGTACCAGTTGCACTACCATTCATATCCCATTCCAAACTCTTCAGCTCCCTTAAACCCCTTTCATTTTTCTATGCTTGAGACTTTTAACCTTGTTGGCCTATATGATCCATTTGTAGGAATTCCAACAACCTCACCATAGACCATTTTTGTTAATGACACACAAACCCATTCAATCCACAAGATTGTCAATACACGAGTTCCCCTTATGCACCAATATTTCACTGCCATAATTAGGAGGAGCATTCTCCCCCTTTTTAGATACATAATTATTGTTAGAAACATCCTGCAAAACTCCAATAATCCCCACAACACCATCGATCGAAAGTGAATCATGATTACCTCAGCTAGGGTTTTCCGGTTACATGAGCAAAACATGGCATTCCAATTTTCCACTTAAAGCATCAAAGGACACACTATGGAGCACAACAGACGTAAGAATGACAAAAGTAGATGAAGATGAAGCAAGAGATAGAACAGGATTAAAAGACGAAGCAGAAGGATTAGGAATACCTGGATTACTTCTACTTAGAACAATAGATGACTTGTCATCCCGACAAAGGTTTGCACTTCCAATCTGATCAGCAGTTGCACAGATATACACCATTGGGGCAATCACCAATTTTCCTTTCGAAGATTCCATGTTTGATTAAGAAGAAAGCTCATAGTCCACTAGTCTACTGTGCTTATCTGGAGTGAAGAAAGCTTGAAGATCTTGTTGGGGATACTCCAACACATCCGAGCTTTCCACCTCAGTAACGTGTTCCTCCTCAGACGGTGTCGTTAATGGTTCGACAATTCTACCTCTGCCTCCAAATCTCAACTCTCCCAACCCTAAGGGGTTGCTTACCGTTCTAATTGAGTCAGGCGAAGATTGCTCCGGCGAAGGATAAGCAGCCACTGCGTGGGAAAAATGAGAGCCATAGACCGAAGTAGAAAAGCATTTCCCCACCAACCCACCCACAGTTGAACCTATAGAACCATTCCTTTTAGTACCACAATTATTGAGCTCATCTGACAAGGAGAAATTATTTTGAGAATGTTGAGAGGAATTAACAGCCATGCGGTATTCCAATTCCATGCGTCAAGCGATTGACATTGTACCCATGGTTTAAAAAATCGGCCGATTCTAAGTCGAATCAGCCTATCCAACTCGGAATCGGCCCGAGGCGACCCAGTCTAAAGGCTTAAATCGGGGTATGATATGAACCGGCCGATCCAAAGTCCAGATCAGCCAATACATACCCTGAGTCGGCCGATGCAAATTGGAACGACCTGAACCGGCCGATCAAGTCCGATCCGAGCCAACCAGATCGGCGAATTGGGCCGATTCTCGTTTTTCTGCTACAAAAACGATCGTGACGCTTGTTCACCCCCTTTTTGCATCAAACCTTCTTTCTATTGCTTTCTTTTTCTCCTTTTTTGCTCCACATCCTTCTTAACACTTGTTTTAGGGGTTTTGGGGTTTTTCAAGAAACATAAAAAATGTATGATTTTTTTCATTTAAATTGTTTTTTATTAGAATCTGATAGATTTGCATCATTACATGATAAATCTACTAATTTCTTGAAGGAAAAACCAAGATTTAATTTGTTTTTTAAGCAAAAATTCAACTTTTTTTGAAAAAATCTATATTTTCCAAAAAAATAGAATAAAATTGAAATTTATTTTCTAAATTAATATATGATATGGAACACCTTAGATCCATGGGTTTTGGATCAAAACCCACTGATCTAAG
>JAOXJP010000012.1:774458-787512 GCA_025762735.1 Platanus orientalis | reverse complement strand
GAGCTGATCTTATCCATTTACGGTGATCTGTTTGATTGGTGCTCAATTAGGGAGGAGTTTGTTGACAGGGAGTGGTATTCTTTATGGTGTGAGGAGTTGTAAGAGTTTCTTTTGGGTGTGGGGTGGGATTGTTTGGCTTTTCTGTTTCTTGTGGTCTTATTACTTGTATTGCTTTTGTTTGTGTTCACCTTCTGGGTGACGCTTCTTGTTTCTTGTTACGTTCCTGTTTTTCAATAACTTTCTCATTATCATTCAAAATAAATTCAATGGTGAAAACCCAAAATTAGTAAAAAATTGCATAATAAAAAATAACCTTGAAAGCAAAATCACACAAAAAACTTAAAAGAACAAAAATTACTATACTGAATAATGTCAAACAAATAAATTAGAGAATGAAGTTGAAATTAAAATAAATTTCTCATATTGAATACCAAGATAAAAATGCCTAACCCTAAATTGAATATAGGAAGAGAGCTAACCCTCACTATAAATTACTTATACGGTAAACCTAAACAAGAATATGAAAAATAAAGCCTAAACAAAATCATATTCTGAAGATGATAAAATAAAAACTAAGGCAATAACCTTAACTTATTTTTCCGTGTTTGGTTTTGTTGAATAGAAACAAAGATGATGTCAACTGATCAATTTCTATATGAAGATATAAAAAAAGAAACTAAGAATAAAAAATATTTAACAAGATCAACTGATAAAATATGATTTTGATGAGAAGCCAATTGTCACTAAGATATCATTATATATTTACAGAATCCAGTCTTACCTCTTAAAGAAAAGTGTCCAATTAGACGGAGTTAATTAATGAAGACAGCACAGCTTATTGATAGGTGGTCATTTAATTGGATGGTCTTGATTGACAAATTTTGAAATGCACCATCTTCAGGCAATCTTATGAATACAAGCTTACCAATAGCCGTCAATTTATAGTTGATAAAAAGTTGACCAGTTGGAGAATTTTCGCAATCCCCAACCAATGTTGCAAGCATAGGCATGACACACTAATTGGTAGTCCAACTATAACAAATGTTATAAATCTATGAAGAATGGATAAATGTTCAACAGATACTATTGTAAATGGTGGAGCCAGCTGACAGACCATCTATTTCAATCCGCTAATTCAAACCAAATAAATACACCATCTTAAAAGATGTTATAATTTATTTACCCAAACAAAAGAGATTGCCACAAACCAAGTTGTTTGCAGCTTATAAGATATCAAACCTTTTAAACTAATGGATTTCATTAGATTTGAATGAATTGAATTTTCTCTATTATATTAATAATGTTACACAAAATTTTGAGATGTAAGAAAATTTTGGGATGTGATAGGAAACCAATCCATGACATCCAGGTTTCTCACTGGTCTACTCTCTACCTAAGTCTCATTCCCAAAAATCAATTATACCCATAGGTACCTGCATCAATATGGTTTTCAAGCTGACAAATGGGTGTTAGAAGCTGAAGCTTGGAGAATGTGCCATACAACACTTATAATCATAGGTATCTTTGTATGGAAATTAGAAATCCAAAATGTAAATGTTTGTGAGGTAAAACTGGTCGTCAACAACTATGCATGTGTTATGGCTTCCATTTCACACCTTTGCTTAGGGCCATATAAGAGAGCCTTGGTAGTCCGGTTGAGATAGAGATCTAGATCATAACCCGCAGACCTCATTCTTCCTACAAGGTCAATGACATGCTTCTTTTTGTCTTGGGTATAAAGAGACTTGATCAGCCGGTTGCACACTGGTGGCATGAGTATGAAACCTTTCTCTAATGTGTAAAGGAAAACATCTAAAGCCAGGTCCAGCTTCCCTTCTTGGCAAAGGCCATTAATCAACATCACACAACTCGGGGGGGTGACATTGATCTTGTGTTCTTCAAGGACAGAAAATATCTTCAATGCTTCATCTAACCTTCCTTCACGACACAACCCAATGAGCCAAATGGTATAAGGTGATGGATCAATTATTTTACACTTGAAGTCCATTTTAAGTAAGCCACGTAACGCCTCTTCCACATCCCTTTGCTCAAAATGCTCCTCCACGACTTTAATTTCCCAATCTTCCCGATCAGGAAGGCTCCTAATATATTTCAACCAAAGACCAATAGCTAACGAGACCTTCCCCTTCCGACACAAGGATGTCATAAGTGTCTTGTATACTACCAAACTAGGCGTACACCCAATCCTCACCATCTGATCAAAGACCCCAAAGGCATCGTCTTCTCTATTAACCCTTTGAAGGCCGTCTATAAGCGTCCCATATGTAACAGTATCGGGGAAGTACCCCTTGAGTTGGAGCTCCTTGAAGAGCTTTAAGGCTCCATTAATGTTCCGAGCCTTACACAAACCGTTGATCAAGATATTGTAAGTGTTGATGTTAGGTACAACCCCACTATCAGCAAGTTGTGTGAGAAGCTTGTAGGCCTTTAGTATCAATCCCGACTCACACATACGCTCCACCAATCTTTGGAGGCTTACACTATCAAGGACCCGATCAGCACCCTGAGAAAGTCGAAGAAACAAAGAAGGGTTTCTCCCAATCTCCATCTTGTAGAACAAAAGGTGAGCTTCCTCAAGCTCGCCCACCTTACAAAGCCCATTGATAAGAGCATTGAAAGTCATAACAGTGGGCAAGCATCCAAGTGTTTCCATCTCATTGAATATTTGTTGAGCCTCCCTAACCAGCCCTTCCTCGCACAATCCACAAATAAGAATGGTGTAAGTGGCAGAGTCGGGGAAGCAATCATTCTTCGAGATCTCAAGCTGGAGAGACCTAGCCTTGTCCAGAAGACCCATATCACAAAAACCCTTGATCAAAGTATTATAACAGAATGTATCAGGGACAAAACCTCTCTCAGTCATCTCTCTCAAAAACATCAATGCATCCTCAACTTTACCCGCTTCTGAAAACCCCTTAATCATGATAGTATACAGTACACAGTCAGGAAATATGTTATCGTCAAACATTTTCTTGTACCAATCATGTGCCTCGTCAAACCTCCCAGCTCCAAACAATCCGTCAATCAAACAGCTATACCCGTTCAACCCAAGAGCAAAACCATCCCTCCTGAATGAATCTAGAAGTTCAAAAGCTTCATCAATCCTACCCAATTTACAAAACCCATTCAGCAAAGCATTATAGGTAATCAAATCAGGACAGCAACTATTATTCTTCATGGTTTGTAAGAGTTTGTGTGCGTCATCAGTTCTCTTTGCTTGGCAGAGACCGGCAAGAACTATAGTGTAGATCATAGTGTTGGGAGAAATACCTCTCTGGGTCATTTCATCAAACAATTGCAGTGCATCCCCAGTCTTCCCAGCTTTGCAGTATCCACCTATGAGGATGCCGAAAGTGGATCGATTCGGGCGGCAATCAGACTTTAACATCTGATTATAAACTGCCAATGCTAATAGAAATACCTCTTTTTCTACCAGGACATTTAATATCGAATTGTAAGTGAAGGTATTTGGCCTGCAACCGAATTCCGTCATCCTCCCGAAAGACTCAACAGCCTTCTCAGCCATGCCCGACTTCGCATAAGCCTGGATCAAGACAGAAAAAGCCTGGGAGACGATAGGGATCCCAAAAAATTTGAGCTCTTCAAGCGATTTCCAAGCCAACTCAAACCCGTTAGCCCCGCACAGCATATCAACCATCGAGTTGTGTGATACCCAGCTGCGAAATCGCTTACGTTTCATTGCCCAGACGAAGAATCGGAAACCCAATTGAACATTATGCTGTTCTTGAAGAACCGAAGTCACAACATTGGAGTTGAGCAGAGGGACGAGGCTTTCAAGCGGATCTTCGATGGGGTCTTCAGTGTCCAGAATGGTTAGAACTTCGTTGGAAACAGCGGATTCAATGTCGGAGAAGAAAGTGGAGAAACGGAGAGGGAAGGAACTGGTTTTCGAATTGAATTGGGAGATGGGCCTAAAAATTGAAGCTGAGATTTTCATTCTGAAGTCCAAAGATTAGATTTTGAAGGGCTAATCCTCGAAATCCTATGAATTGGGGTGGTGCCCATCTTCGAAAACGTGAAGAGATCGAAGAACAACAACACAAAGATTACAAAATTTTGGATTGCTTGACCGTGAACGTTGGAGAAACAAGAAGGTTTGAATTGTATAACCGTTTCGATGCAGGTAAGTCCATGTCTCAGCGTAACCCATTAAGGTTGAAATCCAACTTCTCCACACTCGTACAGATTGCAGCTACACTATCCTCAAACAAAAGAGTGAAAGGAAGAAACTCTTGACCCGATATGGCCAATCTCCCGAAATGCTCGAACGAAAATGATGAAGTGTTTATAGGGTTCAGGTTCCAGTGCCCTTTTGGATGCTAATTTGGGTACATGTTTTGACTATTTTACCCCTAAAAATGCCAAACAAAGTTTTTAAGCTCAAGCATATAAATGAAGCTTATACGCGCCTTGCTGTAGTAGAAGGTAAGAAACTACACAGGTTCTACTTCTGCAGAACTAAGCTTGCGAGAATGAGGCCTTTTGTTCCTCCTCTCCCGAAAGCAAATCCTCTGCAGTAAGCTTAAAATGTATTAAATGGAAAACTGTCATCAAAGGACAAAGATGTCATCAAGCGTAGATTCATACTGATTTTCATTCATCCCCAAAATATGAATGATAACATATATCATGTCATTTGAAAAAGAAAAAAAAAACTTGAGATAACTTCATTTCTAATTTTATTTAACAAATCAATAGTAAATCTGAGTGAGTTCATTTTGAATCATCACCTTATGGTTACAAATGCCTTGGGAATTTGAAATGAAATGATTACATTACTGGAGACTGCCAAACACGCCCTTAGATATTTTTTTCATGTTCTTAATTGACCTATATTTGATCTTTATATGGTCCTGAAATGAACCTGAACTCTGCCTCTTTCAGCTTGGTTTTTCAGCATGTAAAAAATAGAAAGTATATCCTTCTATTTTAGATCCAACCCTTGCACTACCATATTTGTAGGATTTGTAGAGCCAAATCCTGGTTGTGCTACACATAGTTTTGAAAATTGGATCAGACCAGGAGGTTGGACCCAGTTTAACCGAAACCAGCACCCTTAAACGGTTATATGGAAGCTTAAAACCATAATCTGTCGAAAACGTATATAACCAGCAAAACCAATTAAAACCAGCCCATTTTTTAAGGAACCTGGTTCTGATAAAGCCAACCAGTTTTTTTAGCAAATTAAGAAGAAGAAAAAAATAGAAATGTGTCTTTGCAAATTCCAATCCCACTTTTCATGAATTGTTTAATTTTTTGTTATTTTATTACATTTTACTTGTTTGAAGCAAACTGCGGTTAAATCATATAAATCGATGGTACAATCCGGTTGGACCTTAATCGTCCACCTTAACAGTTTGAAGGCCAGTCCGGTTCTCAAAAAATATGGTCCCACATCAATTTCTTTCTTTCTTTGTCCATTCCGGTTCCATTTCCTTTCAAAATTGAGAAAATGGAAAGCGAATTCTTTTGGAATGTTATGAATAACTTTAAATAATACCATCTAATGGAATGGAGTTAGATTTGTTACGTAAAAGAGTTGGGTAACTTTTAAGGGTCATGAATAGAGCTCTCCTTGTTAAATGGTTGTGGAGGAAGATCATCAAGGCATACTATAAGGGTAGAAACAAAGGTAAGGATACACATGTAATGACTAAATCCTATTATATGTGTGTGTGTGTTGAAAGTGTGGTACAAGAATTATCGATTTGAAAGAATAAACACAACAATGGAGTTACCTATGTTTTTGGTTATGTAGTAGGACAAGGGAATTTAGATTTAAGAAAGAAAGATAGAATGAATCAAAGAGAAATCATAAATATGACTTGTAAGAAACTAGTTGCTAGAACTATAGATATGTGGTATTATAGAGTAATGAAACTAATCAAAACCCTAAGTAGTTGATTAAAAGATGGGTTGATAAGTTTAGGGAAATTGACTATAAGGCTTTATAGAATTTTCTTTGAGATTAATTTAAGAAATTTGTATCTAGCATTGAAGATGATGGACAATTTTTTTTATTTTTTGATGATCAACAAAAATTTTATTTAAAAGAAATAAGGGATACAAGGATATACAAATATATAATGCAAACAATGGGTTCAACTACTAAGAACCACAACCTGTAATCTCATTCCCTTTAAACATAGAATCCAGCCTGACACCCCAATTTGCTAGCTTATCGACCCCGACATTCAGCTCCCAAGGCACATGAAGAAATAAAATTCCCAAAGCATGAGCCACATCTCAACTCACATAGATCAAATATGTAAAGGGCCAAGAACCAACACCAACACCTCCACCCCACCCAATAATCGCTTTAGAGTCTCCCTCCACTACTCATCCATGAGCCCCCAATGCCTTCAATTCATGAATGCCCATCATAAGAGCATAAACCTTTACTTTAATTGAGTTTCATTCCCCTAAAGGACCACAAACAACATGCATAACATGATCCTAACTATCTCAAATAATATAACCAAATCTCATAGGGCCAGGATTACCTCGAGAGGCACCGTCAAAATTTAATTTCAAACACCATTCGAAGGGGGCTGCCATGCCACTAGACTCACTTGTGATGGAGAATGAAGAGATAGGCATGAAACTCAATCCCCCGTGAAAGTGTTTATAGAGATACTGGGAAACAATCAACCAACTTCCCACTTCACAAAGAATTGAATCAGCCCCCCTCTATAGGCACTCTCAACTTACCATCATAATTTATTCTATTCCTTTCTTTGTAACCCCCTCCCCCCATTAAAGCCATTAGACTACCCCAAAATAGTTTCTCGTGAGCACCATAACAACAAATATTCCATTGGCTAACAAGATCCAATACCTGAGTCGGCATCACCCATGAGACTTGTAATCTAGATGTGAAGTAATTCCAAATGATCCTTGAAATTTTGTAATGAAGGAATATAAATTAAAAAAAAAAGAAAAGGGAAAAGATACACCAATCGAGTCAAGACCACTGGAACTCTTAACAATCAGCACCTATCAAAGATAACCCACTAGAATCATATGGTTATTGTATACCAACTTTTTGTTCTATACAACCAATTGGTAGGAGTGAAACTGATGTAGTGAACGCTTAAGGATGATCCGGTTAACCAATTGAACAATGTCTTCCAACATACCTGTTGATTTTTACAAAAGAAAATACTATGAACAATGAGACTTTTTTATTCTCATAAGGAAAATACCAAAAATTACGATAGATGTGAAATGCTCTTCAACTTCAAAATTTCATTCAAATAATTCAATTTGATTAAAATTTTGAATATATAGACCTTGGACCTAAAAACCCCAAAATTAGGAACTTCCTAAATAGATTTGAATTCATACTACATTAAAAATTGCTAAAAAGAGGAAAAATTACTAAAAACAAAATTTTCTTAAATCTATACAAAACCACCCTATTATTATTAAAATAACTTATAAATATGTTTCTAAAAACATTGCATCAAATATTTCCCAAAATATTTGAGAATTAGAAGTTCCTCGAAATAGCAAAAATTAACAAAAAGTAATCATTTGATGACCTAAATGATGGTTTTAAGGGCCTTATAGATATCAAACAGCAATTGTGTTTGAGACATCACAGATCTCATCGAACCGGTCATTTCGAGTACTTAAACTTCAAGATTGGACATTCAGAATTAAAAGTTATAGCCATTTAAAGTTTATGAGCTAATTTTGAGCTCTTATAATCAACATACTCCACGAACCGGTTTGTAACGTGTTGCACTACATTAGCAACTAAAGCAATTATGTGAGAAAAACATTCTTATGTCTTGACTTACCCTTTAATTCCCTTAGTGATTTTTCTCTTGTTCGCATTAGGTGTTAAGACCAAATTCATGTTGTCAAAACCAATAGGATAGCTCCCTGCTTTTATATCTTAAATTGGTGGATAACATTATCACTTTTCCCATATTCTAAGTTGCCTTTATACTTTTGATAATCATCATGTCCAATAACTTCATAAACTTTATGTGTTTCAACTATTTCATCATTTCATGTAAAACCTCACTCCACGTATATAATTATTCTTTTTCTCTTTTTCTTTTGGGAATAAGAATTGTGTGTTTTACGATCGCAACCCAAATTTTTGGTTTAATAGTATTGAACATTCTAATTCGGCATCTTATATCTTCACTTTACTACACCATCTTGACCTCTTATGTGTATAGACTTTTTTTTTCTTTGAATTTGTATAAATAGCTTTTTTGTCATGTACTTGATGCCTACCCCATAAAAATAGTAAGGTTGATACAGTGGACTAATACATGAAGAGTGAAGTAGAAGTAGTTGAAATATGAAACTCTTTATAGTAGTGATGTGCAAATAAGTTTTTGGCATTTTTTAATAAACTAACTTGAGTAATTTGGACATGTCAACCAAAATTTTTTATAACCTCAGAACAGTCCCAATACATCATGTGTAAGATAAAACAAACAATCCCAATATATCATGTGTAAGATAAAGCATATTTTTCTCTTGTTTTTTATGGTAATACTTGTTATTCTTATTATATTTTGGCTTTTTATTATGTTTGTGCTATACCTTATGACAATATGTATTTGTTACCATTTCCATCATTCTTTTTTGTTGTGATTTTCTAACACCCACCCCCCTACCTTCTAACATTTGGATCTAACAGGTTAATTTTAGTAAGACTTTCTCTGTTTTTTATTAAATCATTGCATTCAAATTAGATCGTTGACCTTATGGCTATCCTTGAGTGCATAGGTAATTATTTTTTAATATTTATTCTTTATTGAATGTACACTGAGATACAATCTTTAATATTTGAAAGAAATCCTTATAAGTTCTCACTTCCTCTATATATACATTACTTGTGTTTTATCTTATTCATCATTTTTGTTATGAACCTTTGATTTGACGGTATATAGAATGCTCACTCAGCATGACAACCTGTTTATTGGATTTTCTTTGAAATGAAATTTCTCATGTAATTTAACGTACATGATCCACCCATGGAAAAGATAAAATAGATATTAAAATGCCAATGAATGATCTTAAAAAATAAGGAGTGGATCTTCATGATTCCTCGTTATTCAATTCATGCATAGGGTTTTTTGCTTTATGACAATAAGTCTACATTGCTGAGGTAACTCTTATGGTTTTATGGTTATGTAGGATACTAGCAAATGGTGCATTTATTAACTTAATCCCCTTAGTTTATTTCCATTCTTTTAATACATGATATGTATATGATTATTTTAATTATAAACCATATTAGATAATTATTCTTATTGTTTTTGTTTTCTAGCATATCAAGTAGGTGATCCGTTTAATTGCAAACCATACTATATAACCCGTTGCACTCATAAACATGTTCACACACACTATTTAGTAGAGTAAGATATAAAGCACAAACATGTTCACTTATTAGGTCAAATACAACACACCTACACACCCACTTAGGTCATCTTAAACTTAGATAAATGGATTATAAGAAACCAAGTTGGTTAAAAACTCTACTAGAATAAAGCAACTGCAAAAGAGAATAAGATGGAGTGCTCCTAACTAAACCGTTTACCCCAATAATATTTTGTGTCAACTAGTACTCGATGGAGTCCAATATTTTCAAAATATTTATCAAAACCTTTTATTTTTCAAACCAATGTCCAGGAACATTGTTAAAAGGAACGGTGACGACTCTTAAGACATTGGGGGTTTTCTATGTAATGAGTAAGTCTCTTTTTAAGAGAGATTTACCCATCATATGAAAATCGAGTCCCACAAATACTAAAACACAAAATACACTTGAATGAAAAACAAATGAAAACCTATGCTCATTATTGATCAAGTTTCATTGCCTTCAGGTATTGAAAAACCTAGTAAGAAGGGAAAAAATTTACAAAAAAATTAAAGGATTTTGTAAACTTACTAATTGAGAGAAAATTGAAGTGAAATTGAGAATAAATAAATTGATGACAACGAAAGAGAGGAAGTTGGATTAACTAAATCACTACCTTAACCATGGTTCTAAATTTTGATTTCGATTAATATTTCATCCAAAAAAAATTATGAAAATTTCAGGGAAATTTCAATGTTTGGTTTCGAAATATTGAAAAAATTATGGAAATTAAGAAAACATTGGAAATTTTATGAAAATGTTCAATTAACTTCAAGGAATGTTAAAATAAATATGATTACACATTCATGAATGTAAAAAAAACATATTTATATAACAAATAGAGTAATATAATACTATCATATGCATTATTGATAATATAAGTTTCATTATCAACCAAAGAAATTTTTTTCTTCAAACATTCAAGACTCAAATTCTAAAAGCATGAATAAGCATGATAAATTAAATTACAATTCTTCCTTCATCTCCTCTCCCCCTCAATACCATAAAGAGTTTCGAGGTGGCTCAAATTCATCATCCCTATCATGAGTATGTCGACCATAATATTGTTGCTCTGCATATCTATAACACTGAGCCCAAGTCATGTTATAAAACATGGTCCTATACCCATGAACGTATCTTTGATACTCATCCTCGCTGATGTTAGCCATAATTTTCATTGATGAAAAGTTGCTAGAAATCGTCAATGTCATTGATAGACCTTGTTGCTATGATTGTGGTTGTGCAACCCCATGTCCATAAACCCTAAAACATATCCATAACCTTGATATCCTTGTTCATAGGTATATCCATATGAGAAATCATAATTACATGAGACAAGCAAAACCTTGGAAGTTAGATATCTGTGAGTGAGCATCATGACTAGAATCACCCATCTCATGTCCAAAAAATAAATGATTATGCAATGTCATGGAGGGTTAATGGGAACCCCCTAGCTGTTAAGTAACATTAAATGACCCAAAATTGTTTGTTAATTCACCACATTTGTTCTCGTTGTGTGCTAGACATTTTTTACACTAGAAGTGTCGAATAGATTCACTTTGTTTCTGAATAGGTCAGGTACCATGATCATCTTGCGTTGCATGGTCAAAATCAGCTTCTCTAGTAAATAGACTTAGAGGCATTTGAGAATGTACATGAACATCACCCTTATCACTCCCTCCATCCATTATCATCATCATCGTTATCACCGCTATCATCATCTATAACATCTTTTATACTTGGCATTTTTCCTATATCTTCAAGCATGAGGTTGATGCAGTGAGTAGCACAAGAAGTTAAATAAATGTTATATTTCATCAATTATTTACCAGCCTTCATGAATGTTGAACCATTGTCTGTTATAATTTGAACCACATTGTTTTGTCCCACTTCTTTCATAGCATCTTTCATTAGACTGTAAATATAATATGAATCATTTATCTAGTCGGAAACATCTATTGATTTCAAGAATATTGCCCTTCCTTTACAATACACCATAAAATTAATTATGTTTATCCTCGTAGATCCTGTCCATCCATCACACATCAATGTGACTTCATATTTCTCTTAACATGGTTTCATTGAGTTAATATACATCTTCATCTCCTTCTCTTCGGCATCTAGATAATGACCTATGATATCACTTTCATCTGGTGGTTTTACACTAGGATTGACACACTGCACCTCGTCAATCATGTTCTTGAAGTGGGCAATGTTAGTAACATTTTTCGGAACATTATTAAAGATAAAAAAAAAAAAAAAAAAATTGACATACTTTACCTCCACTCTATACATCTTTCAATCGACGTTGTTTTGCAACTTCGTTCTTATAGAGTGATGGATCATGGGGTAGATCTGGCATTCTCAAACTTTGGCTACGCAACATAGTTCTATTAACACCCAATTTTCTACCACTACCACTGCCACCTAAGGTCCCCATATTCTTCTCTTACTTGATCATCCTACATCATAAAATAGATGACCCAATGTTAACCCTTAGTTGTTGACGACTTACATTTTGATCCATTTCTCATTCATCAGCAATAAAATTACGCATCACATGATGATAATCATGTATCTCCCTTTGATTGAGGCCCTTCATTTGTGGGTTATAAACATGAACATCCCCATTCTCATCTAAATCACCTTGATATTGTCAAATACGACGCTTCAACTCTTCCAATATTTCCTTCATTTTTATTGTCTGATCCTCCCTATTAGCTTTCATTTCTAAAAGTGAATTTTGCATCATCCATTTCACATCCTTTGGAACATTGGGACATTCTTCAAATTTTTATAGTCACCTACTATATGTTCCTTTAAACGTGTCACCCTGCCTATCTTTTGTATGAAACCACAATAATTGCAAATGTACCAATTGGGATGCCTTATCTGCTTCTCATGATCCCAACCAACATCACATTTCCTTGGCATTTTCGTACTATAAAACCAACACAAGAAACAATAAGAACATCATATTATCATCATCGTGATCTAAATTTCAGAAAATTCATATTTAATCATCAATCTAAATAATATCTATAATTATCAATTATTTATAATACTATACTAATAATAGTCACAATTTCTTCACTTTATTTAAGGTTTTAAGCATTTTAAATTTTACCTTTTTAACTAAAATATTATATATTTATATTATCATATTAAGATATTATAATTTTATAGTTATTATTTTTTAATCAACATTTATAATTAGTTAACTATAAATTTAATTGTAATTTTTTTTACTATTTTTACTGTCTATCATTAAGATAATGAATTTTTAACTTCTCAATTACAGTTTTATACATAAAAAAGTGTTAAGTTATGCATTTATTAAATATAATTACTATTATGTTTTACATATATTAATTTAAGATATATATATATATATATATATATATATTTAATTTAAGATAAGATATAACAATGCATCTTTAATTTATGCATATTAATGAATAATATATTTACTTAGTCAATTATTATTATTATTATTTCAAATTTTTACACTTAAAATAAATTTATTTTATTTCATTCCAATTAAATATTATTTAAATACTAATGTTACTATTTCAGCATTTGGTAATAATTTTTTAATATTATAATGTTTACATTATTAATTAA
>JAOXJP010000012.1:756085-774358 GCA_025762735.1 Platanus orientalis | reverse complement strand
AACCACACAATGCTAAATGTAAATACATTCAAAAGTCATACAAAAGTATAGACACACAACTTACTATGAAGGAACCACTATGAAACCATAAGAAAACGCCTCATTGAATGAACCCACAATAGTGTCTATTTTTGTATAAGATGAACTACAAAACATGCCCATATCACCCATAAACCCCTTAGCACAAGTGCCCAATCAAATCCCAATTAAAAGCATGTGTTGACCTCCCAATTGGGATCCTCATGGTGACTCAAGTGGGTGCTGCTACCCTTCCAAAGAAACTCCTCACAGATCCTAAAGGACCTACACCCTCCTTTGTTTTCACCAATTTTGAGAAATTCCATATCTGATTTGATGACACACTGCAGCCCCATAACCCCCGCTGTACTTAAATCCCAACATAATACCAGGAACCCTGATATGATCCATGAAAGACACAAAGACCAATACTATTAAGACTTGAAATTGGAATTTCTCAACCATCTTGGACAATAGTTTTAAACAAGCCAGTATGTTGTTTGAACACAGACTTCTTGGGGCTCTCACCTGTTTCTTACTTATCAGAAACATTCACTTAACAAAACTGTAGATCTGTTGTCCACGGGAAAGCTATATAAAATCTGTCATACCCTTCCACTATCTACAAAACAATAGAATTTCAACCTCATTTAGGAATACCCCACTACAAAAATCACTTGACAAGAGAACCCAAAACTTTCATGCTGACATCATTGAAAAACTAGATCCCAACATTGCAACCATTGTCAAAACCAAACACTATGAAACATTAAGTTTATGTACAACTTCATGGGAATTAAGAATCATAAATCAAATTTTCAAGAAACTAAAGTGAACACTAAAAGGTTTCAAGCTTACTGCAATAGAGGCAGCTGATGGTGTTTGCAATCATCTGCTTATATAACCTTGAAATAATGCCACAGGTTACCTAGTCTCTTTCCATTGAGTCCATCAGTTCCAAGGAACAGTTTGTATCCACCAGTGGGAATGTATTAGGCAGCTTCATTGGTTATCTCATCTCTTGGGTCGTAACCAATAATCACATTGAGCAAACAAACAGCATAAGATACAGTCCTTCCAATCGGGCTGCCAAGAAAATTCATTAGCAAAAGATATCAATAGGCAACATATGTCGTAAATTTGAATCTTGAACAAATTGCATTTGGGCTATTGGACACCATTGTTAGTTTTCCATGTCTCAACTCAAATTAGAAAGTTCTAGTTATATCATGTAACTTGCAAGCCATAGGGAAATAAGGAATTAAGATTCAAATCCAAGCTCATAGATATATAAAGGATTGATAAGATGCTACTTACCTAAAGAAAAAACAACAAACACATATTCTCATTCTATATGAAATAAAAATTAAATAAAATTCAGCATCTGGTAATCTGGTTAGACCGTTGGACAACTTAAAAATACCTCAAAATTTTCTGTACTCCACTCTTCTAAAAACTCCGATGTAGGATTTGCTGTTGATGCCACAATAATGTACACCATTAACGTCAAATTCTTCACGAGTCCACAAGCCTGTTATAACAACCATAGAGTACCCATAGAATTAAAATTTTTAAAAGCAAAATCCATAGAACATTTTTCTATCATTAACGCAATTACATAATGCAAAGTATCAATTAAGAAGAAAAATTTACTGTGCAGGATACTCACTTGTCCTTCTGGTGTTTCTGCAGGGCACATCATTCTCCAGTGTGAATAGTGCAACTGCCTGGGTCTCGCTAATTTCCCTGATTAGACAAAAAGAAAAACCAAAGGATGAGGGAACAAACATATAACATCTTCAACCTATATAGATGTTGGCACCATGGAATTTCACCTTCACGCCCAAAGGATGGCTGTGTACAATAGACAACATTGTAAAGGGCAAACCCTTTTCAATTCAAGCGCTGTTGAATCAGACCCATATGAGAATTTGGTGTTTAAAGATAAATATCTTGAAATCTCAACCAAATTACCCAAAGGTCAATATCTTCAGCTATACCAGATGCCTCTCTCTCTCTCTCGGCCACTATAAAAGGTCCTACACTTTCTAAGCCCCAACAAAATATAAAATAAAACGGCAGGTTTCTAGGGAAGTAAATCCTGGTCAAATCTACTAAAACGAACAAAATATTAACCAAATAGGTAGAGTAAGAGAGAGAGAAGGGGGGATCAATCCGAGAAACGAGAGAAGATGAGAGGAGCAGAGAGAGACGAGATACGAGGAGAAGCGAGAAGAGAGACGAAGAGCATGAGTGAAACCATACCTGGAGAGTTAACTTGCAGAGGACGTAGGTTCAACAAACCATGATCCAGTATGCCACCGATCTGGATGACGGTGGCATTGTCGCCAATCCAAGTCTTAGGGCTTGCTTGGATTTGTGGAGGTTGCCGTAAAGATCGCCAATGGGGACGAGATGATCGGGAGAAGGTATCTCTAGTTTAAAGCAGAGTAGAAGGTTTTTTTGTTTAAGAAAAAGTATCAAATCTCTCCCGATATTCTAATCCGACATTTAAATTCCTAAAATGATCTATTTTTTGTCATTCCATTATTTGGGATTGCAACCAATCAGACAGCGAGATGGATTTTCTTACCATTTTCTCATCTCACACTCAGTAAGAATGCAACCAATCACAGCCGTATTGTCAATAATAAAAAGTAACTATAAGAGGCCTAAGCATAATAATAAACTTCCTAAGAAATGCCTCACCAATTCACCAATACAGAAGACAATTCCAAAAAGAAAAGAGGAAGGGGTTCTTCACTGCTAAGACCCTCAGGCTGTCTATAGGTGCAGCAGCATAAATAAATTTGGCACCCATGACATTGCAATCGATGAAGACAGCCATTTGGAGTGGGGGAGTCACTACTTGAGTGTGCGAGAGAGAAAGAGAGAGACATTAGAAGGTGATTGACTATAGAGTTTGTCTCTTTGCCTTGTTAGGGTAATAAGGGCCTGAGTTCTAGCCCGAGGTTAAGTTTGGGTTGTACTTGGTTTAACTTCAGCCCAGCACAAGGCCCAAACACTCCAGACCCACCTTTATTTGTGCAGTGTTATTATCTGCCCTCGCTAAGAAATCTATGTGCAATATCTGTGCATTGTAATCCATTCACAAACATCAATGTGTGCGTGTGTGTGTGAAGCATCATGAGATGTTTACAGGAAAGAAACTGACTAGAAATGGGGATCTTGACAGAGGGAATAGCTCACAAAGAAGGAAAATGAATCTCTATGCGAGAGGGTGTTTTTCAAGAATAACCAAAACTTTTTTGCTCCCTTCAATCTCTGAAAAGCAAATGTCACTCAAAAGCTTATAGTACCACTTATTATGGTTTAGGTAAGAGAGCATTTCCCAAGGTTGGAGTAGCATCCTTGGAAGACTTGGAAGATATTCAAGTTCAACTCCATCTGGTTTCTTTCAACAAGGGCCTCTATTTGGAGTCTATCTCGTATAGTCCTAAGCTCGATGGTCTGAATTTCAGTCAGGTTTTGGATGGAAAAGATACCGGCTGGAGTGTTCATTCTTGAGGGAGGACATTGGTAAAGCTCATGGTGTGTTGGTTTTTGTAAGGCTCCCGGGTTAGTCTGCTTCTTCTTGACTTCAAAGTGTTGAGAAGTGATAGAGGATGATATTATGGCTATCTTCCACGAGTTTTATGAAGAAGGTTGTGTACACAAAGGATCCAATGCAAGTTTGCAACTTCCATTATGTTGATCCCGAAAAAGTAAGGTGCAGAAGAACTCAAGGACTATCGGCCAGTCAATCTAATTGGGATCAGGGGTGGGGCCACGTAGAAGCAAGAGGGGAGGGGGGGGGACTGCTCCCCCTCAATGTATGAGTACCATTGTAATAATAATGGGTCTGACAAAATATTGTGCTTGATTGGAGTTAGTTGCCCCCCCCCCTTCAATGTGTGAGTTTCCCCTTTGAATGTGTGGGTATCCTATGATTAGAATCAGTTGCCCCCTTTCAATGTGTGAATACCCCATGATTGGAATAAGTTGACCCCCACACCTTACCAAGAAATGAGTTCACGTCATCTCTAATATAACTGAACTGGTACCACTCCAAGTCTCTGCTCAGACTGTGACACACTGTCAAATAAAAGGGGCTAATAAAAGGAACAAATTAATGAACCAAAACTAAATAAAATGAAATAAATGAAGCAAATTTTCGGCCCAAGATGGTGTCCAGGGTGCCAAGTGACTTCATTTAGAATAAAACGGGTGAGAATTTAAAATTTCATCTAACCACGACCCATTTTATACCATGTAAAGTCACCTGGTGTACTAGACTCCAAATCCTAGACAGAACATCTATTTCAATTAATAAATACATAATTATATTTACTATAATACCCTCCTTTGACCCATGTGTATAGGCTCAAACACCCTTTGTCAGGCCACATGTCACACACTGATTGCTAATGGAGTGGTACATGTTCTGTTGTTCATTGATACTAGAGATGATTTAAAATCCCTGAGAATCCTTGCCCCCGGATTGGATTAGGTGTGCCCCTTAATGGGTGCCAACAGTGTACCTGCTACCAGCAGGTGACACGTCATGTTGAAAAAGTGATTTACACTTTTTTGGGGTGCTTTTCACTTTTTTGATGTGATGTATCACCTCTGATTATGGATGCGCCATTGGTATCCGTTAAGAGGACTCACATAATCCTTTGGCCTCTCCCCCCTTACGAGAAAATGCTGGCTCTGCCCCTGCAGGCCAATGGATTGGCCTCTCGCATTCTTTTGGGTGAATGCATTTTAAAAAATTAAAATAAAAAATGTTGAGGAAAGTTTTATAATAGATGATATGATCACCGTGCAAGTCAATTTTATACTAGTTAGGTCGTTCAACCGGTTGCTACATAACTTTGTTGTTTTCTGGATATAGAAATCAATACACTGTTTAATTTACAATTCAGAGGATGGAGTGTTCAGTGTACTGCAGTTGATAGTGCAGCTCGTTTTATAGGCTGTCTACGACACAGCTCGTGTAATATATGATTGAGGCATTGTTGAAATATAGTAACTATATTAACTCCAACCTGTCCTACAACCTCAGGGTTTTAGGAGAGATGGTTAATTGTATTATTTAAGACGGTCTTATAACCAGATCTTAGGTGGCGAGTTCAAATGTCTTTGTACTTAGCTCCCCATGTTCACTGTCCAAGAGTGTCTCTCCCGAGTAGGGGTGGCAATTCGGGTTCGTGTTGAGGTAAGGGTATAAGACTATTTGACTCAACCCTAATCCGACCAATTTGTTAATCGTGTCAAAGTGGGTTGACTTGTTTTGACCCGAAAAACATTAAGGATCAACCCTAACCTATTTATTTTCGTGTTGGGTCATGTCGGGTTCACGGGTTATGTGGTAATTCGTCTTAGCGAGTCAAGTTCATGTTGTGTCAAAGTAAGGGTATAAGACGATTTGACTCAACCCTAACCCAACTCATTTATTAATAATGTCAAAGCGGGTTGACCTGTTTTGACCTGAAACACGTTTAAGGTGAATCCTAACCCGCTTACTTTTGTGTTGGGCCGTCTCAGGCTCACAGATCGTGCCAAACATTGCCACCCCTACTCTCGAGGGAGAGTAATAAAATATATTAACTCTAACCTCTCCTCCAACCTTGGGGTTCTAGGAGGAATGGTGAATTGCCGTTGAATAAATAAGTATAGCTCAGCTCGTCGAACTAGACTGCTGCTGGATGGACGAAAATGAGGATGTGCTGCTCAAGACAGAAGCAGTTTAGCTCGCTGATTTTCCACTCCTCGTGGATTATCAACATAGAAGTTAAAACTACTTCAGATCCTATCCAGCCTATACCTGTTTATGAGGTGGACAGTTGCCCTCAAAAAAGTGAAAATCAAGAGGTTTTCACTTTTTAGGGCACGTGTCCATCTCCTATGCTATCTGCCGGCAGGAGAGAGGATCCTTTGGAATAAGTTAAGCACCCAATGTGTTTTGTCATGCATTAAACTCTTTGATTTCTCAAACTTAGTGCTTGCTCTCCGCAATGTATCTTGTTTTTCAACAAAGTGACATCAGTAGGTTGGACTTCACATTCTCATTAAACAAATAGGTAATACGTCTAAGCTAGTGCTTATGAACAAAAGCTAAGTACAATGTCTCGTAGCAAACTTGATTTTGCTCGTCCATTTTCATCACGTATCTGTTTGTGATCTTGTAGACCAACACTGCTAAAATTTATGCCTTACTTATTGGAGCCTTAGTTTTTCATCAAGGTGAAAATCCTTCTTTCAAGTTGTGAACTCTTTGATTAAACCAATCAACTCAAGATTAAAACATATTGTTATCACGTTTCTTGAAAATGGTTGATCCTTTTCATTAGAAATTTAAGTGATGATGATCAAGTTAACTTCTGAAATACAATCTAGCTAGAAATCAACTCCTGTCTTTCTTTGAATTTGCATTTTTTGACAAAGACAAATAAAATCTCTAAAATACTTTTACCAAAATGAGATCAGGATTTTGAAAACTTGTTTAATCAATTATTAAAGAATGAACTCGGTATCCCAAGTCTAAAGACTAGATATTATACACAATCCAAGTGGTTCTCTTGAGAGAGAAGCCACCAATTGGTTGGATAAGATGCAAAACCCAAGCTGCTCTCTACAACAGGTACACATCAGTTACTTAATCTTGTGGTCAAGAATACTGATCATTAAAGTAAATGCGAAAAGGATCCTCTCCTGCCACTTTTGACCTGTTGGTGGGAAAGCATGAAAATCATTTTTCAAAAATTGTCATTTACTTTTTCTTGCTAATCGTGTCATGCCACCTGTTAGACAGGACCTTAACAGGTCATAACGTGGTAGGAGAATGAGTGTGTGTGTGTGTGAGAGAGAGAGAGAGAGAGAGAGAGAGAGAGAAATTTTTTTGGCTCCATCTGATTGTCCATATTAGAGTTGATTAGAGAAGAAATTTGAGAATCCAAAATGTACTAGAAATAAAAAGGAATTGAAAGCAATACAATAATTTCATGTTATTTGATTGTCAATAAATAAAAAACAATTTTTTTTTGGAATCCACAAGAGATAAATGGTCAACAAAATAGAAAGGAGTTTCCACCAGATTTGGTCACAAATCTAAGAGCGCACAAAAGACATGATTTCTGGGGTTGCTTATCACTTTTCAATGCTAATGTATCCACCCCCTTGGTCTATGCACACAACTTGTACATATCTTTTGTGTGCAGAAAATCTAGGAGACAAATCCAACCTTCTAAGATGAAAAAGAAAAACTAAAAAAAAAAAAATCATAAAGAGATAGATTCCATTGGATTTGCACAAAATCGAGAAATTTCTAATCCAACTAACTAGATATATATAGGTAATCTGTGTAATCAATGGACTCTTATTCTAGATTCTCCCAGATTTGGCCCAAATCTGGACGATCACCTGTAGCTTGCTTTAATGTCATCTTCAGCAACCTGTAGCTTCAATACACACATCTTCACTTAAGTCTATATGTTTCTGTTTTCAACAGTTTTTCTCATTTTCTCTTACTTTATAGAAAGATAAAGAGATACTTTTGTACGCAGTCACGTCAACCCTCTCTAGTCATGTCTATTTTCCATTTGCATTAAGAAATACAGGTTAGGCAGCATAACTCACTTACCATACAGACGTGACCATTCACTTCGACAGATTTTCTGCCTTTGTGCATCAATTGTGCGTCTACAACTTATTGCATATAGGCTATCAACCATCATGTGGGCAATTGCACAATGTAGCTCAAGGGTTGGGCTGTCAACTATCCACCTAAGGATCCACATTTGGTTCGTATTCAATTCACTTTAGGTAAATATGGATGCATTTATATCCAATTCGTTTAATTAAAATTCGTTTCGTTTAACAAATAGTTGTTTATAAGCAAACTGAATATGGATACGATACATCCGTGTACACACCTAACATTATTATTCTAAATTAATCATATATATTGTAAAATGATACATATTAGAAGAATAGAACCGAAAACAAAGAATTATATATCTATATATTAGTACCAAACCCTTGATTGAAACCTCCTCAATAGCCAATTCCCCTTATCTAATTGAACTCCACAGATCATTTTCCATCTTTAATATATAGTTACTAGGCCCTTATTATATTCATAATTTTTATCATAATCGTCGTCATCTTCATCTCTATTTTTGAATTGGCAACACATAAATCTCTAACATCTTTTTCTTTAGGATGTAGTAGGCTATGCTCTTCTTATTGTTGTTACTAACTGGTCCATCCCTCTCCACTTATTTTTCTCATTGCATGTTTTTAAGCTCAAAATATATGTATTGTCACTCAAAACCTTAATTTTTTTACAAAAAGTGTAATCAGATATATCTGAATCCATATCCAATATTTGTTTCAATAAACAAATACAAATACGAATCTTATTTTTAAATATTATCCACAAATATCTCTGATATTCAATTATGTAAATGATTACAAGCATAAATATATCAATATCCACTTCAAATTCACTTCGTTTATAGCCCTCATGAGATATATTAGCTGCTCATGAATAGAAACTTAGTGCTGCTCATGGTCAACATTATTTTATGTATTTTAAAATACAACAACAAGCTTGTCTAATCCACATTTTAAAACCGGCTTGCGATTGGGCCACATTTTTCCAAATAAGTTTGGGGTTCAGCACAATCATATGATTTGCTATAGAAATCAATATATTGTATTACCTACAAAAGTACAAGTTTCTTCTTTCTCGTCTCTTCCTCTTGTGGTTGTCATATAGTTTCTCTACTTATGGAACTTCTAAAGAAAAAATTAGGTGGATAAAAATCTCAAAATTTTCTTAATATTTTTATGTTCCAAATTAAAAATCAATGAAAACATAAATATTTCCTTATTTCATTTAAAAATTGATAGTACACAACCGAAAATTTTGAAATATCAACAATATTTGATGAGCTTTTCATAAAGTTCATATTTTTATGGGTTTTTCAAACATTTTGGCGAAATTGAATCACTTCACTAAAAGAATAAGAATCTACCTTCTAAAGCCCTTTACATCTCAAACATTGAAAGAAATGTGTTAAGTTTAATGCATGAAGTAGTCATATTTCATAACATGATGATTTAGGCCTTAACACCACACCAGAGAATAGAGAGCAGCATTACGATTTTTTATTTTTATTTTTGTAAATAGAGCAGCATTACCATGATTCTAAAGAAATTGTTGTGTCAGAACAGTACAGCGAAAAGAAACACGGATTTGAATCAAGTATACTGCACAGAAACAAAACAAGAAAACAGAAACAATAACGAACAATCACACAAGAGACAATATTTAACATGGTTCAGTAAACTTGTTTATATCCACAGGCAAAGACGATCAATAACTTTATTAATATGAAGAATAAACAAGAGTACAAAACATACAAACAATAAATTCTCAAAGTCTAAGGAGAACCTTAAGCAAAATCCTAATTGGGTTAAAACCCAAAAATACCCAAAGTTTCTAATTTACGTTTTCTTGGTTTGTTGCACACAGTTTGTTGTTGGAATCAAGACACCAACTCAAGAAATGATATATTTTTATTGGAAAAGCTGCGAAAGGCTTCGTAGATGGATCTTTAGACCCTTTTCATTTGGTACACAACTGGCCACCTTTTCCATGGTCAATCTGAAGTGTTCTATACGTCCTTTAGATTGAGCATGTGTTTTACATTCCATTCTAAATCAGAACAATATTCCACCATCAATCTTCTCAAGACTTTAAAACTTGGCCAATGCCCCCTTCCCTAGGGTGGCTGCAAGAGAGAGGTCATCGGGTCAAGTTCTCCTTCTCGTAGCATTTCGCAGTGTTGTGCTGAAGTCTGCCTTTTCCTGTCTGCAGTGTAGGTCCCCCTCTAGGAAGCGGTAGTTAATTAGCAGATCCTATGTGGTTCTACCCAAAAATTAAGGAAGAAAATGTTATGTGATGACAAAGTGTCTGTAGTGTTTATGGTGAATTATAAGCTGACACATGTTGTGGTTGGGATTCCACAAGGTTTTCAGGTGTAAAAAAAGAGACCAAAATAAAAAACACATCATGTGTCAATCAAGGTCATGCCTACATAGGTCTGTATCAACACAGACTTATGTAAGAAGATTTTTAAGGGTCCCAATGAAACTTTTCACATTAAGAGTGGATGATATGACAAATAGGTGATATCCACTTGGACAGCCACTTAAAGCTGCATTACACAAAATTCATAGCCATTTAAACCCTTTTGTTACATGAAACATAACAAATTCATTCCTAATTATTTTTTGTAAGGAACAGTTTAGTTAAACAAGTCATCTACCAACAGATATCTAAACAATCCAAAAAAAAATTCCATGTGGCAACGTAGCAAAAATGTCATGTTGGAAACTGGCAAAAGGTTTTGGGAAAGGTCCTTCCAAATGGTCCACCCAGACCACACTTACACATTCAGACCATATCATATTCACAAAAACAAACTATACATCCTTTAGGTCCCCGGATTTCATGCGCACAAAAGAGGTGTGTAAGTTGTGTGCATGGACCTGGGGTGGACACATCAGCCCCGAAAAGTGATAAGCACACCCCCAAAAAGTGTAAATCACTTTTCGGTGTTGATGTGTCTGCCCACTGGTCCATGTGCACAACTTGTGCATGTCTTTTGTGTACATGAAATATTTACCCTGCTCTGTGTCTGATTCTACATTGGTTCAATATACCCTCATGAATATTCTATAGGCCATACAGCTTCAATTTTATGGGAAAATTTTTTCCAGAAAAGAGAGCTTCTACAGTTACTGGGATGAAACTTGTTACATGAGGAAAAGAGGATGTGGCAACTGCCCCTTAAGTTGCTGTACACGAGATTTTTAACTATCTAAATCCTATGTTACATGAATCGTGTAGCAAATTCATACCCATTTTTTGCTTGATTAGTCTTCTATTAAAGACATCTCGACAAGCCAAGTATCTTCCATGTGCCTGTGTTGCTTTCATTTTACACATTTTTACTGCTTTTATTCACTTCATAAATTGTATCCCTGATCGTTTCTCGCTCGCTGCCATAATTGTTTCTTGATTGCTTTCATAAATATTTCTTACTTCTCATTTCCTAAAGATTTATTGAGCTTCACTTTCATTTCTTACTCTATAACTCTGGTAGCTGTGGTATTTACAGCCTCTATATATCAACATAATTTCCTTTGTGTGGCATGTTACTTGAGTTAGAATTAACTTCAATCCAAGGGAAGAGATGTGAGCAAATCCTCTACTGCAGCTTAAAGTGGCATGCATCTGCAGTGCAACACGTACCCAAAGAATCAAATTTGGTGGATGATTTTCACATTTTGATGGGTGATTTCCACTTTTGTATAATACGTGTTGCACTGTAGACAATGCTACACTTTCCCACACTTTAAGCTGCAGTAGAGGATTTGCTTCATGTGGTGCTAGTGTCTATCAATTGGTATCAGTGTGCTTGTACAAAGAGTGTCTATATATATATATATATATATATATATATATATATATATATATATTTTATATACACAAAAGGGTAAAGGAGGATATTTTGGTAGATACATATTAGATAAATGCTTATGTAGTGTGTAGCTATCAGAAAAACGCGTTGTCAGGCATCGTGTCTCTCGGGTCAGCTGGAGATGAATCAAAGGCAGCTGGATTGGTATGGCGTGCCCCATCTGGGTTTTGATTCGAACTCTCGTCGATTCTCCTTTTGGACTTCTTTTAAATGAAAATTTGAAGCTTTCCAATCATGGTCCCGAAGAATCTAATGCACGGTGGACAGCCCTTCTCTTTTTCTTTGCACCCATGTGAGCCGATCCCTTAACTGTAGGACATTGAAAGTCTTGAGGACGTGTTACTCGGTCCATTAGATCCTAGAGTCATAGGTGGTCCTGACTCCTGAGAATCTAATTTTGGCTCATTTTAGCCTGGTGGTTTTCAGGTAAAAGTTGAGATTTTTTACTGGTTTTAGAGTATTTGTTCTTCTGTGTTGGTTGATATTTTCCGACCAAGATTAGTAGCTGTTTTCGCTAGATGGGTGGTTTAATCAATGTGGGTTTCAGACAAAAGGTGAGATCTTTTGAGTTTCCTAAACATGATTTGTGGTTTTAGAACGTGATTTTGAGTAGAAGGTAGGATCTTTCGGCTATTTTAGCTGGTGGGTGGTTTTGGGTTTTGTGATTTTCAGATAAAGAGGGTATATATGGGCTTTGAATTTCTGTCAAATGGGATCTTATGTGCTGTTGTTAGCTTGTTTATCTTCATGGAAGAGTGGGATCTTTTCAGAAGTTCTAATTAGTAGTGGCGTTTTATTTACTGTGAACTTTAGGTGGTAGTGTCAGGATTTACAGTGATTTTGAGTCGGTTTGGTGGTTTTGAAAAGAAAATTTTCAGACCAAGAAGAGATTTTGAATCAGTTTTCAAGTAAGATTAGTGATTGTGAGACTTGATTTGTGGACAAAGATGAGATCTTTGAGCGGTTTAGGAATTGGTCTTAGTCTGTTTTTCGGTTGTCTCTTATTAGCTCTTGTTGCAGAGCTCTACTTCTTATGGTGGAGGAAGAGACTCACCAACAGAGGTATTGATAATGATTACAGGAGCTCTGCAAGACAAATGTTTTTTCTGTTTTGCTGGAAGAAACCATCTTCTTTGAGTTCCACAGCTCTGAACCCTCAAGAACTCTGCACCTCTGTGAGAATTACAGATGCCCAAGACCATGAAATGGACACTCAGCCTCACCTTCATTCAGGCTCAAATAAGGATTTGCTACTGAAACCCTTTGGAGAGGATTCTTTGGAGTCAGAACTCAAGAGGCTGCATAATCTTTCAGGCCCTCCAAGATTCCTCTTCACTATTAAAGAGGAGGTAGAGGAGGATTTGGAATCTGAAGATGCAAAATCTAAAGGTGGTAAAAGCAGAAAGGGATCAAAAAGTAGGAGCTTGAGTGATCTTCTCCTTACTGTGGAGACTCCATTTTTAACTCCTGTGTCTTCACCACCGTTTTTCACTCCTCGAACTTCTATTGACTGTTATAACCACCCTGGATTCAATCCTCTCTTTGATTCATCAACAAATGTGGAGTTGGGCAGGATAAGGTTCTCACCTCCTCCAAAGTTCAAGTTCTTGAAGGATGCAGAGGAGAAGCTGTACAGAAAATTGATGGAAGAAGCTGATAAAATGGTCCTTGTAAATGGTGGCTCTGTTCAAGATGGTTTTGTGATTGCTCCTCCTACTTCATCTGTGGTCACACATGAGGAAGATGGATCTTTGATCTCAATCATTGTTGATAAAAACAAAGAGGGGGAGCTTCATCAGCATTTACCACAACACCATTCAAGTTCTTCACAGGTTCTACCACTGGCTTCTTCTCCAACAATCAGACCATCTAACAAGAAAGCCATGTTCCATGAGAACTCCATGGTGAAATGAAATGGGCTTGATCTCTCTTTCTCTCTTCCTTTTTTATTAATCAATCATAATTATTAGACCTGTATGTGAACATAGTGGAGATTTTAGCTTTTGCTTTCTTCCATAGTTATTTTCTTTCAACTCTTTTTATTTGGTTTTATTTTTTATTTTATTTTGGGGGTTGGGAGGCAGCTGTGGTTAATCTTCAATACTATTCTGAAGAGAGTGATCTTGAATTTTCAAGTTATCAACATTCTCTGCAATTTGATGGCAAGAGGTGGCCTGGTTCCAGTGGGGAGATTTGAGGGATTATCATTTTTTTTTCTATCTCCATGTCTCCTCTATTGTCTGAATCTTTAATCATTCATGTGGGTGGTTGTGGTATGTAATTCTTTAACACAATTTTTTATTTTTTTCCCTTTTCTTTATTTCCAATCTTCTGATGTTTCCTTGTTCCTTTGCCATCTTGGTTATAGATAAAGTAATATTGTTATCATCACTAAATTTCTCTGATTAAGGATGCTGTATTACAAAGAGGATAAAAAACGCTCCTCTAACCGCAGCTGCCTGTCAGGCGGCGGCCACATCAGCACCGAAAAGTGAATATACACCCCCAAAAAAGTGTAAATCACTTTTTGATGCTGATGTGTCTGCCCCTGACAGTGTGTGGCGGTTAGCGTTAGTTAAGGGAAGTGCTCATAAACCAATCCCGCTTTATTATGTCTTCTTTTCTCCAAAAGTCAGTTTATAGGACCCTTGGGTCCCAACCATTGAATTGATAGATCTTGGTTGTAACCATGATCCTTAGCCACAAAAGGGTGGTAATCAAATGTTCATGTGCACCCACAGGTGCACACTGTACATTTGGTGAGTTATTAATGTACATAATTATTTTAGACTACAACATCAGGCCTTTGTGTAATAGGAGTAGAACACTAGAACTTGATATTTTGCTACAAAGGCACTCTTATGAGGGAACCATATCCTCTGTGCGGGCTGGCACAGTATACCAAGATACAAGGGGGCTGAGCTAGGGGTGGCAATGTTTGACATGACACGTGAACCTGACATGAATCCAACACGAAATAAGTGGGTTAAGGTTGATTATAATTGTTTCGGGTCAAAAGTGGGTTGACCCGTTTTGACCCAATTAATAAATGGGTCAGGTTCAGATTGAGCCATATAGTCATATACCCTTATCTCAACATGACACAAACCCGACGCAGCAACACAAATTACCACATAACCTGCAAACTCAATATGAAATAAGCAAGTTAGGGTTAACTATAAACATGTTTTGGGTCTAAGCAAGTTGACCCGCTTTGACATGATTAATAAATGGGTCAGGCTTGGGTTGAATCATATAGTCGTATACCCTTATCTTGACACGACATGAGCCCAATCCGCCAACAGAAATTGCCATCCTCTTGTGTTTTGGTATACTGTGCCACCTGGTACAGAGGATATGGTTCCTCATTGAGGGTGGATGCAGCATGACCCTCTTAGGAAAGATGGCAGGGGTTGAACCCCCAACACCCCCGTTAATGTGTGAGTATCCTTGTAATAATAATGATCTGACAAAATATTATGCTTGACTAGAAATCAGTTGCCCCCGATTGAATGTGTGAGTTAGGGCTGTAAACAGAGCCGATTCGGATCGAATATATGCACATCCGATATCCAATCCGATTAAATTTGTATGCATCCAATATCCGATTATCCGATCAGATATGTGTCAGATGTTTAACAAATGAATTCGAATTTGAATTCGGTTACATAATCAGATTTCGGATGCGAATTCAGATATCCGATTAGTTAGATTTAACATATATATATATATATATATATATATATATTTTCGGATCGGATGTGTATGCTTCTAACTTTGATTCGTTTAATAATCGGGTCGGATTTTAAACAGAATCAGATATATGAGCATCCGAATTTGCTTTAATCAAATCGGATTCGAATGCTTAACCGGATAATTGACAGCCTAGTGTGAGTACCCCATGATTGGAATCAATTGCCCTCATTTAATGTGTAAATACCCATGATTGGAATCAATTCCCTTTAATGTGTGAATACCCCCCCCCTCCAAAACAAATCAGGAAATGAGTTTTACGTCATCTCTAAAATGATGGAACAGGTGCAACTGTAGTTTCTGCTCAGATTGTGACACAATGTCAGACAAAATGTGTATTAATAAAAGGAACGTGAACCAAAACTAAATGAAATAAAGTAAAGTGAGCAATTTTTCAGCCCAGAATCGTGTCTATGGTGCATTTGACTTCATTTGGAATAAAATGGATGGTAATTTATGAAATAAAATGTGTGGGAATTTAAAATTTCATCTAACAACTGCTCATTTTATTTCATGTTGAATCACTTGGTGTACTGCAATCCAAATCTTGGACAGAACATTAGTACCTAATAATTATATATTTACTATAATAACCTTCTTTGACCCATGTGTACAGGTTCAAACACCATTTGTCAGGCCACATGTCACATACTGATCGCTAATGGAGTGGCACCCTTCATTCATTAAGACTGGAGATGATTTAAAATCCCAGAGAATCGTTGTGCCTCAGGATCCGATTAGGTGCGCCCCTTAATGGGTGTTAACAGTGCCCGTGATCAGCATGTGATATGTCACGATGAAAAAGTGATTTACACTTTTTGGGGGTGTTTTTCACTTATTTTGATATGACATGTCACCCTTTGATTGTGGACAAATTCATTGACTTCCGTTAAGGGGATGCACATAATCCTTTGGCTTGCCCTCCCTCCCCAAAAAATAAACCCACCCCTGTAAGCAAGCAGTAGTCTGCATTTGCTATGTTGGATGTCTCTCTCTCTCTCTCCTTTTCCAAAACAACAATGGCTGTCAAAATGCCGTGTGTAAAAAGTCACGCGAAGCAGCCGAAAGTTGCCCAACTTCAAGTATAAGTTACGCGTGCCTTTACTTGCTTTTAAGTTAGAAACTAATCTGGAATATGACTAGAGGAAGTGTGTCTACACCTCTCGTCAAAGATTTTTGTGGAGCTGAACCAGTCAAGGACTCCAAATTCCCTGAAATGTTACCACCAGCACTACCGTGTAGGTGGGCCAGCAAGGCCAATCGAGACCAATTGAGCTGGACCACTGGCACACTATCTCCATTTGAAAATGTAAATGGAGCTAAGATTGAACGCGTTCATCTCACTCGGATTGTGACCGCTGTACGTAATACTAAACGGCCAATGAGTTGAGCCTCGTTACTTAAGTTATTGAAACACTAATCGATAGGCCAGGTCTTTGCTTGGCTGGTTGGCTGGTTGGCATCAACTCAACAACCAAACAAGGGAAAAGTCTTAAAAGAGTGTTGTGGCTAGTCATAGTTTTAAATTGTTCTTTCTTTGTCGACATAGCTTTTGTTTGTTCTTTATCGTTATTGGGTCATAACTAACATATCCATAATTCTTGGCTAGTAAGATTTAAGAGCACTGTTCACATATTCTCCTTTTCGGTCATGGCTTTAAGCTGTTTGCTTCTTTATGGAACTCTTTTATCTTTAAGCTGTTTGTGAAAGCTCCTTTGACAATTTTGTAAAGGATTAAATAAACAAGACACTGCCAACTAAAATATTAGCTATATATGGCAATGATATAAAAATGGAAGTCCCCTCAAGTCAGCAATTTTCTTTAATTTAGGCCAAAAAGGAATGGGTTTGAATGACTTCCTTGCTAAGTTGGTAAAATTTGTGTGTTGACGTTTATAATCTGTCAACACTATCTTTAGCTAAAAGAAGAGTATTTATTGTTCCCTTTTTTTTTTTTTCCTCTGGGTTTACTGTAAGGTGCTCATCCATGGCTTAACTGCACTAAAAGGGAGCAACAGTAGTGCAACACCCTAAAAACTAGAGTTGGAACCCAAGAACTCTCACATTAGAATTGATGCCTTTAACCAAAAGAGAGAGAGAGAGAGAGCTTACTAATAAAAACAACGAAATTCTAAGGAAGATGATGCCGTGCTAAGTGGTGAAGTTTGAATGATTCAGCTCAACTTAGGAAGCACTACAAATGATTTTCTAAAGTTGAACTTTGATGGAGCTCTATCTTCTACTAACCAACACGTGAGACTAGGAATAATACTAAGAAATGTAAGAGAAATTTTCTCTCCACTACATATGAGACAAAGAAAAGAGAATTTTGCTCTCCACTACAAGCAGAAGTAGAAGTAGAAGCAACTCTTCTAGGATTAAAAACGGTTCCAACAATGGAAGTAAAGAAACTAAAATTGGAAGGAGATTCAATGGAAGTCATCAACTTTTTGAAAGGAAATTTGGAGGCATGCCCTAGTGAGATTAGTTTATGCATGAATGATTAGTTAGAAGTTAAGTATCGGAAAACCCAAAATTCCATCGTTTATGTCCTCAATAGTCATTTTTTGCTATTTTGGAAAACCACCAATTGGTACAATTTTGGAGGTTATTTGATGCGAATTTCTTAGGAATATCTTAAATATTGATTTTATGTATATTGGAGTGGTTTTTGCTAGATTTCATTATTTTTCATTTTTAGTAATTTTTCTTTTTTTAGCATTTCTATTGTAGTAGGAAATTGAAGTTGTTTAGAAAGTTTTTATTTTTATTTGTAGGGCTTTAGCTATATAAAGTATCCATTGTAATTGAATTGAATTAATTGTTGAATTAAGTTTTCAGTTATTAAAATTTGTTCTTTATCCTAAATTTTTTGTATTTTTTTCCTTTGGAAGAAATCAATAACTCCGTATTTCTGTTATTTTCAGTTTCGAAAATCAATAGG
>JAOXJP010000012.1:723111-748768 GCA_025762735.1 Platanus orientalis | reverse complement strand
GCCCTCCCCTGACAGGGTGCAGAGAGGAGCGGATACAATCCTCTCTCTTTTTTTATCCCATTTATTTTATTATTGATTGTGTGTGAGATATCGGTTCAATCCCTATATTATTATTTTTTCCTTCCAGTCCGCTAATAATAATAAAAGTGTCTCTGCGCTTAAGCAACCGGAAGTCTGAAGAAGAAGGGGAAAGTAAGTTATACCTTTGTCCATCACCTTTATGGTGTTTCTGAGAATCTTAAATGAAATTCCTAGTTTCTGTCACTTGCAAAGGCACCGGTGAACAATGGGGCACCTGGCCCAACAGCCCATGAAGGACCAATATTGATTCTCCTCTAAGAAACTTCACTTTCCACACACAGATTCCTACCCTTTCTTCTTGGTTTGAACTCTCTTTCTTTACTTATTGTTTTCTCATCTCTTCTTTTTTTTTCGGGGAGGATGATGAGGAGATTTTAACATGCATAATTTTCATACTGATTCTTCAATTCAGATACCATACTAGTTCTGGTTATCCGTGCAGTTCATGCACACAAGGAATGAAGTTTTTCACACTCCAGATCCTCTCCTGATTGTTGAACTACTGTTAATGTTCTGCATATTTCACAGATGGTCCTCAGAGTGATGTTTCATTCAAGTGATCTCCCAAATACCCACCTTTTGCGACCATGGTGGCCCTTCGCTTACAAACAAATCTACGATTGAGAAGAAAAATTTTCTGTATCATTCCATCCATCAGAATAACAAAGCCCTCTCTTTGTCACTACCTTGTTCAATTGGCAAGTTCTAAACGCAGATCTATGTCATGCAATTTCCCGTAGATAAAAAGATATTTACTTCTAAAACTTTTGATGATGTTTACAGTAGTACTTGTACACTGGTATGTTATACATTAATGGCTACTACATTTTAGCCTCTCTTCCATTTCTTTGGATGATGGCTCTTTTAATCTTCATCTCTTCAAATCCCCAACCCCACACAAACAAATGAATAACTTAATAGACGGGCAGGTAATCTTCCACCTCGTCCTCTGAATCAAATCCCCCCTCCCCCCTTCTCTTGCTTCTCAGAACAGAAAAACCAAGTAAACAAGAAAAGAAGTTAAAAATAAAATAAAAAATAAAAGCATTCATCTATCAACACCAACTGCTGTAGATGGTGGCTGTGATTGATCTGTCTGAGCCTGAGACAGGGCATCAGCTTGTACCTGAACCTGCTTTTGCTGCTCAACATACCTGCTCACACGCTCGAGCAACTGCAAAGCCTTTCGCTTGCCCCTATCTGTGCCATTTTGTGCCAAGTCCAACAGTGGACCCATCAACCCAAGCTCCTGGGCCACTGCCAGATAATGTTGGTCCCCAGAGCACAGGTGCACCAGCACTGCAGCCGCATTCTCTCTGTTCCTGGGGGATCCACTCCTAATCACCTCAATCAAGACTGGTACAGCATCCGAAGCTCCTATTGCTGCCTTCCCCTCCGGGTGACTTGCCAATATTGCCAGTATGGCCATTGCCTCGTCTACCATTCCACCGTCAGGTTCTGTCAGCAGCCTCATCAGTGTGGGCACTACTCCAGCCCTCACTGCCCGTCCCTTGTTCCCTTGGTATATGCACAGGTTGAAGAGAGCGGTTGCTGCATCCTTCTTCCCCCGTTGGCTACCTTCATTCAGCAGTGTCACAAGTGCTGGTACTGCCCCTGAAGCACCAATTGTCACCTTGTTCTCATCCACCACTGAAAGGCTGAAAAGTGTGGCTGCTGCATTCTCCCGTGCCTCCATGCTCCCTTTCTTGAGCACATTTACAATACCAGGTACAGCCCAAAGGCAAGACACGATACTTCCTTTGTTATTCTCACAAATGGAAAGGTTGAGGAGGGCTGTGACAACATGCTCTTGAGTGCGTGGATCAGGTGTGGAGAGGAGGTCAACAAGGAGGGGAATGGCACCAGCCTCAGCAATGCACACACGGTTGTCACCATTGCGTTTCGCAAGAAGGCGCAGCTCACCTGCAGCTGATCGCTGGTCCTCAAGGTTGTTGGATGTCAGTTTGTGGAGGAGAATATCAATCTTGGCACGTTCGGCAGGGGAGCAGACCGAGTTGATCTTACTGGGGCGAGAATTGCCCCGCCGTTTGGGTGGTTCCATCCCATTGGCCTCACACCACTGGGCTATGAGGCTACGCAATACATAGTTTGGTGTGAGGACTGTACTGGAAAGGTGCTCTTGTGTCTTTGGGCACGTACCATGCCCTGCTTCGATCCATTTCTTAATGCATGCTCGTTCATAGGTCTACAATGAAAAAAAATGAAAAAAAATTAAAAATTAATAAGGATAGGAAGAATCCACCCTCCTGCCTGTGCAGTAGACGGCACTTAAACAGGGGGTTCAGGACCCAACATTCAATGGTTCCCAAAAGGATATCTGTAAGATAATAAAGGAAAAAGGAAAAAAGAAAAAAGTTTACTTAGATGATATTTAAACATCCAACATAGAGAAAATTTCTGGACTGTATTTTTTTTTTGCTGAATAGTGGACTGCATTGTACTTTTTTGCCCCTAGATTATCTACAAAATGCAGCAAAGTAAAGGATGGCATGGGTCTAATCTATTAGGGTCAGATTTTCCTTGGGAGATCTAGGCAGGACCCATGTTTCCATCCCAACAAGTTCCGGGAGATTTATGGTGCAACCTTTTGAAGTCTTTCGAATGGAAAAGAAAAACGAAAAAAAAAAAAAATCAATAAATACCATTGTGGATCTGAATCTTTGCATTATAAGAGTGAACATCCTGAATTGTTGCATATACCTGCCCCGTGGATACGATGACTGGATCTTTCATCAACTCCAGGGATATCGGACAGCGGAAATCATCTGGTATGACCAGAGTTTTGGGATTACTGTCAGCCGATGGCTTCCCATTGCCACGTGAAGGTAGAAAAGTTTCACTTGCAGGAGTATCCATGTCAGGGTTTTCAGTCAGCACAAAATCCTTAATTTTCTTTAGTAGCATTGACATCTTTTCAATGCTCTCCTCTGAATCTCCAGCATTGGTAATAACCATCTCATCTAAAGCCAGAGACTCTTGTTTGAGGTCAGCTATGCCCATCAACTGCAACTTTTCAGCCAATCCCCTAAGCACAGCAGGATCAGTAACTGAATCGCGGCTCTTGTTGTATACTGACAACAGTTCTTCATACAGCTCAACATCAGGAGCATCAATCCGCCCTTTGGCTCTTCTGAACTGAGCAAGCACGAGCTCAACCTGAAGCAACAAACATTAAGAAACGAGAAGAAAAAAAAAAGTAGAATTAAACCTTGGGACCTCCTCATTTTCCCTATGCCTAATATGGAACATAAGAAATATTTTCCTGGAGCACACCCATGTATTTATTGGGGAAAAAAGTGCTGGGGCCCTCTCAAGTCCTTGTTCCAAAAATATAATAAACATTGTTGGAATCTTCTAAAGTACTCCCACTGTTCAAAGGTTCAAAAGAAACATCTCTGTTATGGCCCACTAAACACTTGTTAAAGCTTATCTAATGAGATAAATTACCAAGACACCATTTCTAAGTCTCATAACTGTTACTTCAGTTAGTTGACATATTAAAATAGAAGTAAAATCTTGTTTGGGGCCCTCTATAATCATTCAACAGGAGACAGATACCACACCATTTCGTGAACAGATCCCTACCTGTTCCTTAACTTCATCTGATATGTCAAGTTTGTCACAGGAAATTCCACTCAAAGCTTGTTCCAATTGAGTAGCCACTTCCTGGAATTTGCTCATTATCTGCTCCCTCTCCAGGACCTGCAAGCAGATAAAAAGTGGCTGGCTTGGAAAAAGGCTATCAAAATATGAAGTACAGATGTTTACTTAGCACCCTTGAGCATTTATTAAATAGGATAAAACGATGAACTTGCAAACATCATATATTAATCTAGAATAAAACTCTTACATACAGACTTTTGGACCTGTGCATTGGCATACATGTACATGTCCCCGTGGACACAGATGCTCAGTATGTGTGTGTGCCAAACACAACCCTAAAACCTACCAACAAGACATCAAAATACGCTACAATAAGAAGGGTTAGAATCCTTCACCTTTAAAAAAAAAAAAAAAACAGAAGGGTTAGAATCACCATAAAATTAATGCACCTCCTTCTTTTACCATCCAAACCAGAGACATGCCAAACTTCAACATATCAGTCTTACTTTCTCTGCTCTAACCATCAATCCCTCTTCTCTGTCTAGCTCCAAAAAATTTGGATGCTGTTTGAAGAAACACCAAGGGAAAGATTGAATCAATTTGGAAAGGACAACTAAAACCTATGTGTTTTCTAATCCTATTGGGGGAAGACTCAATGGCCAACCCAGGGAGTATAAAGCTGAAGTCATTATGAATTTCCACAAAATCACCTGAGTGAAAAAGGGATTTAGGATCATTGGCAATACTAGGTTGGAAGCATACTCCTAACAATTGACAATCAACAATGCTACAGATTTGCTAAATACTTGTTGCTAGGATCTAATCTTTCAGTTGATTCAAAGAAAGGAAACATCATAGCTGATTCATCATGAGCAGGAACAGATCTCCCCTAAGGATATCATCTAAAATCTAACAACCCCATAGATTTACCTCATGAACTGAACCCAAGATATGTTTGAAATTGTAAATGCCTGTAAAGGTCAGCCTTTATCTTTTCTTTGGTTTTACTTCTTCTTTTCTTTTGGGTAGGCATGTGGCTTAGTGGTTAGTTAGGTGAGGGAAGATGGATTTTGGACCCATTTCCCCGATATCAACACTCATCAACTCTTCTGGTTTGTTCTTTTTGGGCTCCCTTTCTGAGGAAAAGGCAGAATTTCCTGGCCCTTAGTATCCTCTTCTATGATGATACACATTTCTTGCACTCACCAAACAAGATGTAGAGAGAGAAGAAAGCATGGAAAGTACAGTGCAGACATAGATGATTAAGTGCATCCGGATAAAATGTGTACAGATTGATGAATGACCTTTTTGCTGTTTGGGGGTGTGAGAACCGGGGACTATAGGGAACCATTTATATGACCAATAGTCAATAAGACAGTAAAGCATATTTCTAGAGCAGAGTGATAACCTTGAAATTTCAGTGTAAGATTCCTGGAGTAGAAACTATGCATGTTCTGAATAGTGAAAAAGATACGAAGTTTCAGTATTGGGGGCCAAAATTGCAGTCTATGAATAGAATAGCATAACTGTTGCTCAAAGGGGCAGAATCATAGTTGCTAGAGAGAGAAACAAAGGTGGGAAACAATACGAGAAACGGAAGCTTGTTTAAGAGTTTCCTCTTACATGAAATGGAGGCACAAATGCGTTTCCTGTGAAAACTGGTTTCCTGGTAACTATGAGCAGGATCAAGCATTCAATAGGATGTAGGAGAATATGGGGATCACCAATGTCTTGAGTATTCTAGACTAAAAATATAGTCTCTACATAAGATGGCCTTAAATATGACTGATTTGGATAGAGGATTGAACCACTCAATGGTACTCACATGGGACTTCTTGAAGGTCAAGATAAACTCAATCTATTGAATTGACATGTATAATTATAGACTTCATTCTAGATCATCCAAAATGTTTTACTAGTACCATTCAGAGAATGTGATAGATTTAATGGTCACCAATCTTAAGATCGTCTGGATGGATTTGGTACATGATCTTAAGATTGGATGACTAAAATTAAGATCATTCAAGCAGATTTGCTACACAAGATCTCATCATCCACAGAAAGAGAAGCCTACTGCTTTGCATGTATATCATGTGTACAACTATGCCAGCTCAAAAGCAGTACACATGAATCTCAGACGGTTCAATCATGATAAAAACTATTAACAAAAAAGAAATGGTGAAGGTGAAATTATTAAGAAAGACAACAAAATTGAACATTTAGATTCAAACATGTGATGCCATGAACATACAAACACACTACTATATCTGATGTGGACAATTTAAAGACACTTATGTATGTGCCCACGCACAAGAAGGCCAGAAGGCCAGATTTAAATTAGTGTGCTATGTGGGTTTAATTAGAGTTTTGTAAGGAATGGGATAACTTTTGTAATAAGGCAAAATTGCCATGGGTTTTCTGGATTTTAGAATAGGGTTATGTTCATATAACAAGGCTTTAAGCCAAGGTCAAATATGTCTTTTTATGGGCTGGTCGTCCCTAACTGTTTTTGTCTTTTAGTGGACATAAAAGTCCACATGTGGGGCCCTCCCACATGGGTGATCGACAGCCCCTAGTAGGGATTAGAAGTTGCTAAGTTTCAATTGGTTTAAGTTTTAGAAAGTTCAATTTAGAAGATCTAGGTATAGGAAAGTCATCATGTGACCTAGATATTAGTAGTTTCTATTTTTGGAGAGTTTTTTATTTATAAAGAGTTGTAAGCCTATGTAAAGGCTCCCCCTCCCCCAACAACATTATCAATGAAGTTTATCAATTAAAATTGTTTGTGTTATTTCCCTAGTGGCAGTGGGCCCTACCCCTCCTTACTAGGGTTGCAGCCGTAAGGCTCCCCTTCTATCTCCCCTCTCTCTCCTTCCTTCCCCTCTCCACGACTTCTTCTTTCCCTCTCCATTATCTCCTTCTTCTATCTCCTATTCTTCTTCCACTCCACTAATCTTCTTCTAGTTCTTCATATTCCCTTCGTTCTTTTCTCTCATCCATCGTTATATTTTGCTGCCACCAATAGCTAATGAACTAAAGAACAATCTGAAGGATTGCTACAGAAATAGAGCCACGACTGGATATATATTTAAGTCCAATAGCCTACTATAAGAGGAGGAATTATCGGTATTATTTGATCAGGTTTGTAATCTCATTCCCGTCAGTATTTGATTCCATGAAGGAGGAATTATGGGTATTATTTGATCAGGTTTGTAATCTCATTCCCATCAGTATTTGATTCCATGAACTCCCTTTAATTTAATGTGTTGCAATTCTGTTTACCTCGTATAAGGTTGAGTGATTCTTACCTTCAAGATTCAAAATTCTGGGTTGGCAAACCAGTCAAAATCGCCCTTCCCTAGTTCCCTCTCTCTTTCAATTTTATTGCAGGGTTTTGATCCCTTATGGGTTCCCTACAAAGCCCCTAAGACCTCCCTTAATCTGCTTTCTCTTCTGCCATCTTTTAATCAAAGATTCCCTATGTTCTTACATTCAAGTACATAACAACAACAAACAGCCTTATCCCAACATTCAATGAAATTTGGAACATAGGACCTTTAAGTAGTCAGAATCTACCCTGAGTTTTTAGAATTTTTGGATGCATGACCAGGGGTATTTTGGTAATTTAGGGTTTCTACGCAAAATTTTCAGAATTTCTCTTTTGAGTTTCTTTCTCTTTTTTTCTCCCCCTTTTCTAATCTAAACTCTTCTAATTCCCTCTCCTTGATTCTATTCTTTAATTCCTATAATCTTGGCTACTTGGGTGTGTTTAAAAATCTATTCTTGGATTGTTCTTATTGTATTCTTACTTCCACAACATTAACTTGGTGATTTTCAAGACACTTGGCATTCATCCTACATCAATTTTGATATCAGAGCTATTATCCTACATCAATATCATACTTTTGTGTTCATAATTACATTATCAGGTAATCAAAACCAGTATAATACTCAGAATTATTGTCTCAAGGCCCCCAACCCGTATATAAAGTTGAATGAGAAAACCCATCAATTTTCATAACACTGTCCCCTTTCAAGCAAAAATATGAATTAATCCATACCATTTACATCATCGGAAAATAGCCTGAAGATTAATATGCATGAAAATGAACCAACAATTTCTTCATGACTATAAAGAGAATGGATAAATTCAGGAGAACGCATTGGAAGGTGATACCAATGGACTCTTTTTTTCTTTTTTCTTTTTTTTCTTTTTTTTTGGAAGATGCCAACTTGTTAAGTTGGTAAAGTCCGTGGTGTCATACCACAGACCTGGGTTCAAAACCCATCTTCACCTATAATTACCTATCCAAAAAAAAACTCATTTTTTTAATGATAAACAATGAATGAAGGCAATGGCACTTATGGAAGACAATTAAAGCAACATCGATAGACAAAGTTAATAGAAAAACAGAAATCCGTTATCTGCTATTACAAATGATAACACTAAAGATAAAATATTTAAAAGTTACGTAATGGAAAAATAAACTAGGAACATTGCACACAATATGGTTTTTCAAAAGGACAAGCGGAAAACTCATTATAAATAAAGAGCCAAACCAAATATTCTGTGAAAAAACAGTACCTCTTAAAGCATCAACTGTGTTGCATTAGAAGTCTCCAAAATAAGGCCACCCACCAAAAAAGAAAGAAAGGAAAAATTGGAATAATTCAATTTTAATCAACCAACCTCAAACACATCATGTCAGTTCAAGTGACATGCTGACAGCTACAAAGGAACCAAAAAGCATCAATTGAAAACATGAAATATGGGCCTGTCTGTATCCATGATGCCTTCCAATAATAAAAGACCTCAATGCCACTCACATCCTTTTCTAAGGAGTGCATCAGACTCGATGATGTTCAGTCAGTTGACATTCTACAAATTTTTTTGGATGAATAGTTGATGTTCTAACAACAAGTCCGCAGCCATGATGGCACCTTCAATCCCAGCTCACCTAATGAAAAGAATGCCTACAGAGAATCCAAGAAAGCTGTTCAAGAATCCCATCAGGTTACAGACTTTAGTGCCTCCACTGAACACCTAATCGAGATTAGCCAATTGACATCTCTAAAAGGAAAGAGAACATAATATAAACTGCTCTAGATAGAAAGACTCACCAAATCATTCAAAAATTAGTTAAGAAACTGAAAAAGAGACGGCAAAAAAGGGCAAGTCTTAATGATCCAAAAAATGGGTTGGGGGGGGGGGGGCGACGGACATGGATCCTCGACCCTAATCTTGTGATTTTCAAGAAATCTTTCCAAGGCATTGTTGATTAGTATGCACAAACACAACACATCCTAATTCAATGATAACTTTAGCCCAATACCCACAATATCTGGATATCTAACAATGATTCTCAATCAAGTATAGTGTGAGTCTTTCAAAGTCTTAAATCAAAAGTAACCCAGCCTTTGCTATTAGTATGTGAGCAGGGCTTAGGACCCAAAACAGGAGTAGTAGCAAAGAAGTATTGAATAAGCTATCTAGGAGTCAAAGCATTTAAAGTTGTGAACTTCAGAAGCAGAAGCAACACATAAGTAAAAGCCAGTGAAATATAACCAATAAACTTTTCTGATATGGAACTCTTCCTGAGAAGATTAGTAGAGCCTTAGGATCTTGCAAACCGCAAAATCATTGCAAAAAAAACAGCCAATGCCCCAGACAGAACACTTAAAGGGAAGGGGGGGGGGAAGACAAGCAAAGCTCAGATCTCGGTAATAGGACCTCTATGTCTGTCGATTTACGAGTAAACCTATAACTGTTGATAGTAAAACTTAAATTATTTTATTTCCTGGCAGCAATCCCAATGTTCCCAAAACTTGACTTCAGCACCTTCCATCATAAAAGGTAGATAAAAATGCCACGAAATTGGTTGAGGACACCTAAACCCAGTTATTGCAACAAAAAATAAATAAATCCTACACAAGCAATCCAGATCTCCTTTCAGCCAATTCCATGCAAAGGTGAGACTCAGAGCTATCTTCGAAATTTATGAATTCAAGAATCAAGATTTGGATTAAGAAAGTTAGGTGTGTTTGACATTAGCGAACATCTAGAATGTATTATTGAAATCCATCTTTTTCTATAGAAAGTTTCTAAGTGACAATGATAAACTTTTACATTTATGTATGCCCATTGTTTAACAGTAAATAACTTTCTTATACGAGTCCCTGGATGCAAGTTTTATCAACTCACTAGTCTTTCTTTATGACCAGCCCCCTAGCCCCTACTTTTTCTCACACTTCTAGTCCAAATCCTATTTCTTATTAACATTACTTCTCAGGCCATAACAGCCTTTCTTTCACCTAAAATTGTAGTCTTACAATTTTAAGCCGAAAGTTCTGCTCTAATTCAATAACCCAAATTATATTTTCTAGAACCTTGATTCAGCCTTAATAAGGTACCAACCACACAGTCCATTTGTTAAACCCCAAGCCAGTCTCATATTTCAGCCTTCTATACTTTGTATACTTTTGAGCGTGGGATCATTAGTAACTTAATTTATTCACAAAGCTTTAGACAACCTTCACTTAGGGGGCGTTTGGTTCAGATTCTGAAATCTGATTACCAATTCTGATTCTGGATTCTCATAATCAGATTCTAGAAACAGATTTATCAGAATCATAATCCCATTTGGATAAACCTATTTTTGGAAGCTAGTTTCACACTACAAAGTCATAATCCTACTTGGTTGAACAATGTTAAAATGTGATAAGTCAACAGAGATTGTGCATAAAGTACATTTTTGCTCATAAATGAGACATTAGATTACCAAAATCATAATAAAGGCATAAAGATCCAACCGCACACATGTTTATATATAAAAAAGTCATTCAACATACCCTAAGCAATTTGAAAATAAGTAATGATCATAAAAATACATTATAGATGTTCATCTCCTAACTCATGTTTTATAGCAATGCAATTGCATCTTTAAATGCACACATCTCTTGCTACAATTGTGATGGCACGTCCTCATTTAGATCACCATAGTCATCTGTCATCACGATCAAGGACGACTAAATCATCAATATCATATTCCTATACTAATCAATCTCTACCAGCTTCTTGTCGTATGAAATTGTGTAGAATACATACAGCAATAACAATGAGCATCTGTGTATTGAACTTATATGGAGCCATCAGCTCTAGGATTGGGAATCACGCCTTTTAACACACCAAAACATCTTTCGATAAAATTCTTCAATGAGGAATGAGCATAATTAAATATTTCCTTCTTCTAACATGTTCTTTGACCTCCACAACGAAAATCCTAAAAATGATAGTGTATATTTCGATACAGCACAAGAAATCTCGGCTAATTTGGATATCCCACATCAACCACGTAATATTTACCTAATACACAATCAAATTCATCATATAATTTTATCTTTAAATACAAAGATTAATTTCTAATAGCTTGAATTATAATACATACTTGGTGAGGGATAAGGGAAGTACAAACTTGGGGTGAATAATGCACCGTTGAAAATTCAAGAATCATGTGCAATTCCCTCAACGCATTTCCAAGTGAATTGCAAATCAAATGAGCACACGGCACTCACATTTTGCATTATATCTCTCTTTCCTACCAGACTAGCAAAGAACTTGATTTGAAGCTGGAATTACTATATTGATGTGTATGTTAATTGCACTAACGCAGTCTTTAAACCATGGAATATATTTCCAGTTTGTACAAATCTTTGGATTGGTTTAAATCAAGTGAAAGACACAATAAATTTTTTTTGCAAACTTTTCCAAAGTAATCAACACATTATAGAAGTGTCGACTACTTGCTTCGCCAAAATATTAAAACTTATCTAAGGTAACAAAATTTCTCTCATTTGACCAATGATATAAGAAAATATGACTATTTGTTCTTCGATACTAATGTGTCATGTATCAGACAAAAGGTTTTTCTTCTGTAATGTATATGCAAACCTAAAAATCACATGTCATTACATACAAACAACCTTAACAGGTGGGCTATCATATAGTAACTCGTGTAGAAAACTACTCCCTGTTAATATTGAATTGTGCAGAGGAAATTGATGTAGCACAATCGATATAATACCAAAGTTGATGTATAATGATAGCCAAGAATATCAATAAACCCAAAGTGATGTAGCAGAAACAAGAAAGTAAAAAAAGAAAAGATGAAGACCTAATTTGAAGCTATTCCAAACCCAAAACAGGGGATCTTGGCTTCCACCAAGCTCGAATAAACCCAAGGGATCCGCCTTTGGGGAAAACCACTCCTGGTTTTTAGACTTCACAAAGGAACAACACATTGGCCAAGAGCTAAAAAGCAAGAAAATTCTTTATTCATTAATTTCATCCCTAAAGTTGTGGGTTATAAGCATGTATATAGACTTTACAGGTCAATCTTTCCAAATCCCACTTTAATTAGACTTCCTAAAAAAATAATACTCTAAAATAACTAAATCTTGGTTTTGAGTGACACTTGCCAGTATTTTGGTCATAATTCTCTCAAATCACATTGGATTCTCAGGATCTTGGCCTCGTTGGAAAGGTAACTAAATAACCTTTCAAATGGTATCAAAATTAGCCCAAACGGATGAGTTTTGACCTTCCAAAATATGGCCTAAAAAAGAAAAACGGGATTATAACTTTGATTTGAAGACTCCTAACTACATAAGGACTCTAAAATAAATTTATAAGAAATAAATGATAATATCTAAACATTAAATCTTATTAAAATACTAATTAAATCAAATCTAAGATGCTCTATACATTCCCCACTTGGCTACTACAAGGATCACACGTGTGGGTCCCACCGACATGTCATGTGGACCACACTTCAGCTTGAATGTTCGCATCACTTAAATATTGTCAAAACAAAATATCCTTGCAAGCATGCTATTAGGACCAATACTATCAAAGATTCTTCTATAGCATGATCTATATCTATTATATTTGTTCACAAATTCACATCTATATCCATATAAACAACATTTATATTAAAATCATATCATATGAAAAAACATTCATATACATACTTGACAACCACATCATATATAACCATAATAGTATTAATACACATCATAGACACATCAATATAAAACACATTCCACATAAGGTTTTTCTCAAAACACATCCATATAATTGTGCAAAAAAATCATCATTGGCCTCATGCCTACCACATAATTATATAGTGTTGTTCTTAAACACATCAGTATAGTTTTTTAAAGAAATGAGACATTGGTGTCATGACTCCCTCACATAAACCACTTCCATTGGTGTCACTTATAATTTTTGTTAAATTGACAATGCAACCATGTTGGCCGTACCATGGGATCCAAGCTCACAAAAAAAACTCCTTATTTAAAAGGTCTTTGAAAATATCCAATGCATCCATGTACATCCTTTCTCCATAGCATCCATCTCTTCTAATAGTGATATAATAGCTTTGTTAAATAAGGATGCAATGGTGGGGGTGGGGGGGGGGTTGTTTTTGTAATGGTGAAACCTTAGCAATAGTCATTCTCTCACACGAAAATTCAATCAAACTTTTGATTGTATCTTGTATATCTCTTAATACTATTGTTCTTAGGAGCCATGCAATTGGCAAGTAATTCAACTTGACATTTCTTTCTACTACCACTGTCTTTTGGTTCTTCTACAACTTCATCTTCTAGGCCTTGTTTTGGGGTAAATTCAATCAAATCATTTAACCTGAAGCTTATAAAGGACCAACCCCAAAATCAGGTAAGTTGTCCCAACAAGACACCATGTTCCATGACTAATAGTTGTTGTACCTCCAAATAACTCATTTAGATCATCTTCAAATTGCAACCGATATTTCATGAACTCCTTCACATTTGGATTCCCCTATTTTAACAAATTATACCATGTTATTAGATTAATCTTTATAACCAATGTACAATGTAAGAATTTAATATAATTTCTATTCTTACCTTTAGATTCTTTGTCCAACATTCTTCATCACATGTATATGTACCCAAATTCGAATCACATCCCATTCACTGCCTTACCAAGGGATCTACCATTCTTGCCATGAAATTCTCATATCGTTATAAAGTTTTTTAAACTATAACCTCTCGAATTTTGCACTGGTCTACTTGAAAAACCCTTTAATGATGTTTTAATAACCAACTTTATCGAAATTAGTTGTTAGCATATTCTTCTTCTTCACTTCCTACAACACTAGTTCTATTAAACTTGTTTATATTCATCAATACATTGAGCCTTGACCTTATCTACTTTACTTTTTTCTACTGAGTCACCTGTTGGGATGCCACTTACAGCATCACCAAATTGCATTAATCCAAAGCATCGACATTCTCAATCATAACATAACATAAACACATAACAACAACAACAACAACAACAACAACAAACAGCCTTATCCCAACTATTTGGGGTCGGCAATAACATAAACACATACACACAAAATAAATGTAAACATAAACACATACACACAAAATAAATGTAAACATATAACTCTTAACATCATATATAGAACCCAATGCAATCCAAAGTGTATTGTTTGGTGCTCATGAAACTACTATTGCATTAAGAAGCCTAATTGAACAATATGTAGGCATAAAGTCATGACAATGACAATGCTACTAAAAGGAAATCTAAACTGTTGTATATGTTAGGCTTGCTGAAGCCAAGTTATTTGTCAAAATCAATCTCCATTGACTCATTCTCAGATTGTCATGGTGGTAAAAGGAAATCAAATATGCTGTATATTTTGTCGAAACACTCAGATAAGAGTTGAATCCGTAAGATCCAACACTACCCACTAGCACAGCCACCACATAGCCATAATCATAATAACACTAGTGCCACATTGTTTCAGAAATTCGAAATAATCCAACAATTCCCCCTCTTATTTCACATTATAGTATGAGTCAAAAAGAGCATTTATAAAGGTCGGTGTGCATAAGTGAAGGTCGTTTTATCCTCAAACCTTCACCTAGTACAGAGTTTGTTAATTATCGAAAGAAAGAAGAAAAAAAAATAGTACAAAGTTTGTTTGAGATTTAGTAGACAAAACCTTAATTAAATCTCGTTGTGACAAACATCCTTATCACACACACAATCCTTAACAAAGAAATTAACTTAAATTAGCTTGACACTTATTACTTGAATCTCATAGAAAGTGACCAACTTCCACTCTCAAAAAGGTGAGTTTTCATCAAAAGTATTGAATTTACTCCAAACAATAATAGGTCTATGGAACTCATTAAGAGAAATTAATTCTCAACCTCTATTATCTACAAGATAACCCTATGCAGAAGATAAGCACATTGTATTATTGTAACATCTTTGAAGATAATCTATTTTAGGGATACCTATCCTCTATAGAAAACACTTTTCTAGGTTCATCATAGGAAGGAACAATTTCATTAATAATTAATTTCATTATCCAAGTTGGATTTCCACAAGTATAACTTATATAGGCTAATTAGTCTCATCCCCCTCAATGTTGTTGAAATAAGCTCCTTTCTAAGGCCTTTAGACAATGGGTAAACCAAATTTTCTTTGGAGTTGACATATTGAATGGCTATGGTATCATTAATAATGAGACCCTTCACAGGATTGTGCTTTAGGCGTATTGACTTAAATTTTCCAAACTAATATGTCTACCAAAATGTTCTTGAGTCACTCTACTTTTCATGATGATGACAAAGTCATTAACTTTGATTCCATTAGGGAATGAATTATATATATATATATATATATATATATATTTGGATTTTCAAAAGATTGCACCTCTTGCCAATATATAAATCCAAGCAGTCATTGATGTAGACTCATCTAGGTTTGAGTTCTACAAAGCATCAATGCATCCTTCAATGACAGCGGTAAACCTTCGATACTAGATGCCTATAGTTCATTATGAAATTGCAAAAAATCAAATCCGATGATCCTAGAGGGGGGGGTGAATAGGATCCAGTCAATTCTTTTAAATTATTTAACTATTAAGTGCAATTTTTAATTCTCTTTAATTTACTTAAGATTTAACTTAATTATGCAGCAGACATTAAGTAAATTAATCAAAGGACTCTATTGTACCATGACGCTCCGTCATGCACTATAGTAACCTATAGCAAAGCGGGAGCAGGGCAAATAGTTCCACTGTTTTTATTATCTTTTTAACTTAATTTTTTACAAAATAAATTGCATGAAAGATAGAGAAAGCAAGTAATCAAGCAATGTAAATAGAGAGTTACAAGCAAGAAGAGAATCACACTATAAACACAGTGATTTTATAGGGTGGTTCGGCACTTTGGGCCTACATCTACTCTCACACGGCTCACCCTCGAGCCTATTAATTTTTATTTATAGTTTTCCCAAACTATTACAAGAGAAAATAATAAAACCTGAAAATTCACTTACAAGTCTCCACGAGAATCCACTCGCCTTATAAGACTTGAAACCTACAATCACTCAAGGAAGAGGGAGATAAAGGAGAAAAATAGAGAGAGAGAGAGAGAGGAGAGGAGAGAGATTACGAGAATTGAGAAGTACGTATGCATATGAGTTAGAGTATCTCATACCGTAGCCTCTTTATTTATATTCTCTTCATTAGTACACCAACTACAATGGTATATAAACTTCATGACCGAAATACCCTCATTATACATGTACATGTATTCTCTATCATATACTCTAACTCTCCCCCTCAAGCTGGAGAATAGATATCTCTCATTCCCAGCTTGCTTACCAAACATAGAAATTGTGAGGTACTAAGTCCCTTGGTAAATATATCAGTTAGTTGAACATAAGGTGTGCATATATTGCCTTTCTTCATATGGTCATTAATTAAATGTCTATCAACCTCCACATGTTTTGTACGGTCATGTTGCACAAGATCATGTGCAATACTGATTGCAGCCTTATTATCACAATAGATTCACCGGTGTGGTAATGGGTCAACCCACTTCAGAGAGTAACATCTACAACCATAGTGAATCACATATACCATAGGCCATAGACCTGAATTCGGCCTTCGCACTAGACTTCACTACCACAGATTGTTTCTTACACCTCCAGGTTACTAAGTTACCTCCAACAAATGAACAGTAGCCAGAGGTGGATCTTCGATCTGTCAAAGACCCAGCCCAATTGGCATCGGTACACACTATTTAATGATGATCATTCTTCTGATATAAGAGCCCTTTACTAAGACAACCCTTCAAATATCTGAGAATCCTATATGTTGCCTTCATATGGTCTTGAGTGGGTGCATGCATGAATTGACTAATGACTCCAACGGCATATGTAATGTTAGGACGAGTTAAGGATAAGTAAATAAGGCGCCCCACTAGTCTTTGAAACCTCCCTGCATCAAGTAGTCTATTATTGTTATTTTCCTTCAGTCTGTGATTAGCCTTAATAGGAGTGGAACACAATTTACATCTTTCCATGTCAGATTCTTTCAAGAGATCTAATACATACTTTCGTTGAGAGAGAAAGATGTCTTTGTTTGATGTGACAACTTCAATCCCAAGAAAGTACCTCAAGAAACCAAGATCCTTGATCTCAAACTCTTTGGCAAGACTACTTTTAAGTTATTTGACCTCATCTTCATCATTCCTTTTTTTTATGACCACAATATCATTTACATACACAATCAAGGCTGTCACTTTTGGGCCATGTATTTTAATGAACAATGTGTGATCGGTTTGTGCTTGTTTATAGCTAGATTGGATCATAGCAGCACAAAATCTTTCAAACCATGCACGAGGTGATTGTTTCAATCCATACAAAACTTTCTTAGTCCTACAAACTTTCCCTTCAACCTGTGGCATACGAAATCTAGGAGTAGTCATATACACCTCTTCCTCTAAATCCCCATGCAGAAATGCATTCTTAACATCAAATTGTAAAAGAGACCAGTTTTGATTTGTAGCAAGTGAGATAAGAGCCTTGATTGAGTTCATTTTTGTTACTGGAGAAAAGTCTCATGATAATTAATCCCAAATGTCTAAGTGTACCCTTTGGCCACTAATCTTGTTTTATACCTCTCCACAAATCCATTTGACTTGCTCTTAATGGTGAACACCCATTTACACCCAACTAACTTCTTTCCTCTAGGAAGGTCAACCAACTCCCACGTATTATTTTATTTCAGTGTCTTCATTTCCTCAGTCATTGCAGTCTTCCATTTGGGTTACTTTAATGCCTCAGGTACACTGTGAGAGATAACAACAACAAACAAAGCCACAGAGAAAGCACGAAATGTTGGAAATAATGAATTATAAGACACGAAGCTTGACAAAGGATGTTGTGTGCAAGATCTCACACCTTTCCTATGAGCTATAGGCTGATTAAGATCATTATGACACAGAGTAAGGGAAGGTGAAGTTGTATGATCATTACCTGAATCAGAAATAGGTTCTGAAGTCGAATCTTGGAGAGGATTATGAGAAGTTAAGTCTTGTATACCTCCTTATATCCCATGTTTCCTCCTTCTAGTGTACACCTAGCTCTTGCTCCCCCTTGTTTCCAGTGCCTTATTTTCCATCAAAATGAAATGATGAGACAGGAATGGGAATAGGAAGGGGAAGTGAAGACAGGGACAACTCTTCATCAAATACCTGTTCCCCCTGAAGAGATGTCTTAAGTGAAGCAAAGAACGGAACAAATTAAAAAAATGTGACATCACGAGATACAAGAAGATGACGGGTAAAAGGATGGAAGCATTTGTACCATTTCTAATTGACACCATAACCCAGGAAAATACATTTTAGTGCCTTTGGATCTAATTTGGTACGATCAAGCTTGGGCATATGGACATAAAACACACAACTAAAGGTTTTTGGTGGTAAGGGAAATAATGGTGAGTTAGGAACAAGAATCTCTAAAGGTGATTTATGAGAAAGTACATGGGTAGGCATCTTGTTCATAAGATAGATTACAGTGAGAATAGCTTCAAACCAAAATGTCTTGGGCACATTCATGGTGAATATGATAGCGTATGCAATTTCCAATAAATGACGATTTTTCCTTTCAGCTACCACATTTTGTTTAGGAGTGACTAGACAAGTGGCTTGGTGAACAATCCCAGACTCATCAAGGAAGGAAGAAAAGTCACGGGAGATGTACTCACCACCATTATCAGATCTGAGAATTTGAATGTTTTTTTGGAATTGGGTAGAAACCATGGAGTGAAAAGACTTAAATGCTGCAAACACATTACTCTTATGCTTTAACAAGTAAACCCAAGTAGTGCAGAAACAATCATCAACGAATGCCACAAAAAATCGAAATTCAGATAGAGGTAGTAGGAGATGGACCCCATACATCAAAATGCACAAGTTGAAACGAAAGTGAACTTTTATTTTTAGTACTGATTAGATAAACAGATCTACAATGTTTAGCCAACTGGCAAGGTTCACATAACAAATTGAAATCAAAAGTAGACGATTGAGGTAACATTTTCTTAAGACAGAAAATGACAAATGCCCCAACCGGCGATGCCAAGTGAGCAAATCAGTTGAACCAGAAGAAAAATCCCGTGTTATTGTAGACGAAGTTACTGGTAACTGCGAGTCTAAGAGGTATAGACCATCCTTCTCATACCCTAAACCAATCGTCTTCCTCGTCACCATGTCCTGAAACACACAATGAGAAGGGAAGAAAATAACACAACAATTAAGGCTTTTGGTAAGGTGATTTATGGACAGAAGATTTAAACTGAGGTTGGGAATATTCAAGACAAAGGATAATTGTAAATTAGGAGTTGCAGGAATGTCCCCTTGTCTAGCAAAAGATGAAAGGGAGCCGTCTGCTATACAAACCTTATCTTTGCCAGAACAAATCTGATAAGAAGTGAAGAGAGAGGACATACCAATCATATGGTGGTACACTCCCGAATCTATAATCCAGAAGGGCTGAGGACCTGAAGTAGATGCAAACAAAGCTGATGCAGATGTACCTGAATAAGTAAATGGTGAAGTAGGTCTAGTTGAAGAGTGGTCAAGCTGGGAAACGAATCGGCGGAATGCCTCAATCTCATCTCTCGAGAGATTACCCTCGTAGCACCTAAGGGCATGGAAGTTGATGAAGTAGGGACCATCTCCGTGTTGGTCGAAGAAGCGGAGTTAACATTTATACGGGTACCCCTAAACCGGTCACCTCCTCTACCCTTACTGAATCCGCCATGTTGAAAATTCCGAGTAGGTAAATCATGTGAGCGTCCATGAAGTTTCCAACACTGCTCCTTGGTATGTCTATACCGACCACAGTGTTCACATTTGAGTCCGTCCCTATTCTTAGAAAAATGCATGGAACTTCCACCACGCCCACGCCAGGAATTTCCACCTCTACCTCCTTTGATGGATGTGGAAATAAGTGTAGACTTGTCAAACGTAGAAGGCAAATTCATTACTCCTTGGCGTTTTCTTTTCTATAAACGTGTGCGTACACTTCATTCAATGATGAGAGGGGGTCTTTGGAAAGAATGAGACACTTAAATTGCTTGAACTCAGAGTTGAGGCCAGCCAAAAACTCAAAAATTTATATATTTTCCACATGTTTCTTGTATTTAATAGTGTCCTTCACACAAGTTGGACGATAGGTAGTATAGTGTTCCAATTCATCCCACATCTTCTTCAAAGAGGCATAGTAGAGAGTGAGTGGTTGTCCATTCTGCCTGAACTGGGAGATTGTCTGACGTAATTCATATACTTTTTTTGTGTAGCCAATTTCAGAATAAGATTTGACTAAGGCATCCCAAATCTGATACGATGTCTCCAAGAACAGATAATGATCACTAATTTCCAGCTTCATCGAGCCTAGCAACCAACCCTTGACCATAGCATTCTCAGTTTTCCATTTCCTATATCGAGGGTCTTTCTTATCCAGCTTCTCAACATCTCCAGTCAAATAATATTCCTTATCTTTGCCTTTAATGTAAAAAAGAACAAACTTCGACCATATCAAATAATTGTCGCCATCAAATTTGACAGTAGTAATTTGTTGTGTAGTCATCTCCCTAGCAACCTGGAAATTTTTGGCATTCCTTGTACTGATCTCACCAATAGGGGGGTTTGTTTTCGGAGGTTCTTCAACCATTTCCAACCGCAATGACAATTATCAAGTGTACTTAGGTGCCTGTAGCAAAGAAGGAGAGCACCACTTTAAGCTTAATAGAGAATCAAACAAGCATGGGGGATATAAATCTCTTCACATCTCATAAAAAAATGTCAGAATAAGGGAAAAACAACGTTGGCGGCAACTTGGGAGTACCAATCTCAACACCACGATCTCAATTCTCCTCCGTTGTTTGTGAAACTTGTTTCGTTAGCATTATGCATCATAAAGGAAGCCAAACAACCCAAACTCCCTACCAAATAGTTGTCAAATTGAGCTCAGATCCAAAAATCCAGATCATGTGTTTTTTCATAAAAATATTTGAAAAATCAAAAAGGGGTGGTTAATGATCTTGATTACAATTGAGAATATGACGAAAAATCATCTAAAATCCTGGTCTCTCAGAATCATGAGAGAGTTCTCCATGGAGGTGTCTGTATGGTTGTTGACATCAGCCCTAGGACTGCTGACATCAGCAGCGAGGTGCACCCAGTATCCCGATCACGGTTCCACGCTCTGTTACCAACTTGAAACTTGCAATCACTCAAGGAAGAGAGAGATAAAGGAGGAAAATAGAGAGAGAGGAGAGGAGAGAGATTGAGAGAATAAAGAAGTACGTATATGAGTTAGAGTATCTCATACCGTAGCCTCTTTATTTGTATGCTCTTCATTAGTACACCAACTACAATGGTACATAAACTTCATGACCGAAATACCCTCGTTATACGTGTACATATTCTCTACCATATACTCTAACAATAAGTATGCTTCCAGTGCTTCCGATGAACACGTTTCGTCTAGTGACTCCAATGGACGATGAGTATCTGCACTTGGCTCCAACAAGTGCTACAAGAATCCATCTCCGATAACTCCAGCAAAGGCTATGAACTTAGTTGAAGTTGTGGAACTTCTTCTTACTGTTGGGATGCTCTTTGTAGGCTAATTTAACTATTTCAAACCATTCTTTGTTGGATAGACATGATGTGACTATGCAATTAGCTCTCCAATGCTTCCCAGAATCCAACTATGAATTTAATTATCCAAAAAACAAAAAAAAATGTAACTATGAATTCGAGAAGCTCACAATACTACCTTGGAAAGGATTTGACTATAGACACAGCTTGAACGTCAAAGGCTAAAGCTAATTTAACTCCATATGCTCACAACATTACAATTTTGCTTGTTTCTTCAAGGATTTAATTCAAAGGATCAATCACATATGTTGTAACGCCTATGAGGTTTATTCCCTATTTATAGAGCTTGAAAAAACAGGCTAAAAGATCCCCCAATGGCTCTTTTCCAACAGTCAAAAAAATAGACGTTGGGAGAAATTCGAATATGGATTTTTTCCAATTTTGGCGCTTCGGATTGATCTGGAAGTTTTCAAATCAATCTGGCATATTTCTATCAACTCAAGGCCCTTCCAGAGAGCATCTAATCGATCCACTAATTTTTGGATCGATCCACTAATTTTTAGATCGGTCTGATTTCCTTGTTCTATACTCTTGTAGAGCTTGTTAAGCCAGTCATTTTGAGTACTTATGGGGTCATGAGCAGATGTTGAGATCAAAAGTGATGCCCATTTAAAGTTTAAGGCCATTTTTACTTTTTAGCACATTTTTGTTTTACTTAATTCTTGTCAATTTAGTCCAACCTTTTGGGGGCCTTCTCTAGGTTTTGGGTAGGTTTTTTCTAAGTCATTCTAAGTACACCTAAGGTTAGGTCCATACTCAATTTCCCACTTACCATCATTATCTTTGGATTTGATTTGTAGTCCACTGTTGGCTTCTTGAGATTGCTATTCATTGGAACTTGAGACTTCAAGAATTCTTCTTGAGTGGCTTGAGTCTCGTCATCCCAGTCTTCTTGAAGCTTCACCTGGACATGCCTTGGACTTACATGATTTTACATATTTACATATTGAATCATACATGTAAGACACTAAAACATATCACAACACTACATGCACTTCCATAAGTTTTGGAATGGGATTGACAATACACATTATACCTAACACATTAAACTCTAAAGATATCTTAAAACTCTTGTTAACACAATCTAGTGCATTCTTCATGGATTACTGGTGCGTATACACATTAATTCCACAATGTAGGATATATTAGGCCTAGTATAATGGATAATATACATGAGACAACCAATAACATAAAAATATTTATACTGATATATAATTTTCTCAATATTCTTCTTCATCTGAATGTTTGTATCCACGGGAGTGAATACTGATTCACATTCAAAAAAGTTAAATCTTCTTATAATGTTTTATATATAATTGGTTTGTGTGAGAACAAACCCATTATCATTTATGACACTTTTGATTCCCAGAATAATATCAGCAATCCAAGGTCATTCATATCAAAATGTTATCTTTGTGTCATTGACACAAAATACATTAGTCCAAAGCATAAGCATGTCATCAACATAAAGACTAAAACAGCAGTTTCCTTTGATTTTGCTGTAAATACACATGTTTCCCTCTTCTATTAAAAAAAATTGTTTCCCTCTCCTTGACTTGATAACCATCATTAGTGAAAATTTTGCTAAATTTGGCATGCCATTGTTTAAATGCTTCTTCTCATTTTTTTGGTATGGCAAAACCTTTAGGTTGCTACATGTAAATCCTTTCTTCCAAGTCACCATTTAAGAAGGTAGTCTTTATATTCATTCAATGGATGGCTAGATGGTGAATTGCAACAATCGCTATCAGTGTTTTGATAGTTGAAATCTTGGATACAGAAGCATAAGTGTCAAATAAACTAATTATTTCTTTTCATTACACCCCTTAGCCACCAATCAAGATTTGTACTTGTCAATACCATGGGATTCAATTTCATCCACTTACTTTCAATTGTCTTGCAACCAGGAGAAAGATCCATTAGTGTCTAGATGCTATTGGACAAAAATTAAGTGTAACTCATCACCAATTACCTCTTTCCAGAAGGCATAATCACGTAACATCATGTAAAATGAAGTCATAACTTTAACATTCGTCAGTAGATCATCTTTTAACTAGGCATGTTACAAAATCCGAACTAAATCCTTTGACATTCTTCCCCAAATGCTCTTTCAAGGCTCCAATGGTTCAGACACCTTGTGTATCTTTTTCTTTTTTGATATAGATTCTTCGACCCCCACTATTTTTTATCTCTCCTTGAATGGAAAACAATTTTCAAAGAAATTTACATGAATTGATTCCACAATATTGTATGGGACAAGACTCTCCAGATTAAGAAATCTACAAACTTTACTTGTCATAGGGTAGCACAATAAAACATAATATATTCTTCTTGGTCCAACCTTTGAAGTGTGCAAGTTTGGCAACTTGACATGCAAAACATCCCTAGACACAAAGGTAATTTGGATTCGGCCTTAACTCCAACTTCTTGTGAGGAAATCTATCAGAATGTGATATGCAAAAAGATAAAATAAAATAAATTCTCCCCAAATATTATTTGGTGCTCTTGAACTCACAAGCATTGAATTAACTATCTCGGTTAATGTATGATTTTTCTATAATACCATTCTATTGAGGGGTATAAATTGTTGAGGTTTCACATTGCAAAACTCCATGAATTTTGAATCTATATATCCACCTCCTTGGTCTGATCTATGGACCTTAATCTTCAAATACAAATGTTCTCAACTTCAATCTTAGAGGATCTAAATTTCTCGAACGCCTCATCTTTCGTCCTTAGTAGATATAAATAAGTATATCTAGATGTGTCATCAATTAAGTTATGAAGTATTTCTTTGCTCCTCTTAATAGTGTATAGGTCACAAATGTCCGAGTGTACAAGATATAGTATTAACAAAGATCTTTCTACTCCCTCATAGGATGTTTTCCTAATTTTACACTTATTACATCCAACACATTGTTTATTGGCACATTATCAATGCAACTAATTAATCCCAAATGGGCCATGTTCTTAATTGTCTTAATGTTAATATGTCCGAATCTACTATACCAAATATCATAAGACTTAGACAAATAACCAGAATTTTTTATCATTTTATTAATAACATGAAGCTTGTCCCTACAATTACATATCCTTTCCTAACTAAAATATCATTCTTTAACAAAACTTATCTGACTCAAACACTTATTTTTTATTGATAGAGAAAATAATTCATTGATCAAAGGAAAGGAGAACAACAAAAAAATATAAAATGAGCAATGCCCGCCCCAAGAAGAACAAAATTAAATAACTAAGCACCCACTACATAATCCCAATCAAAAACCTTGTCATGGAATTTAAGCATGAGCTAACCAACTAAAGAGCAAAGAAAGCGCTGTCTCCAGAAACTTAGCAGCCTTTGTTACTTGATCCTTGAAGATACAAGTATTACTTTCCCTCCAAATAGTTCAAACCATAATGGTAAGCACATACTTCCAAACTACTTTGCCTCTAGGCAATTGAACCTCCATAGGCATATGAAACCACATATCTAGAAGGCTAGCCATCGACCCGGGCATCACCCACACTCCTCTAAACTTGGCAAGGAAGAACAACCAAATGGCATAGGAGGTGGGGCAGTGTAAGAACAGGCTACTCACTATTTCAGCTTCAGAAAAACACAAGCTACAACGATTGGGCATTTGACTCAAACACTATTTTGAAGCCATGCTTATATATAAACGAGGGAGTAGTTAGAATTGATAACCAAGATATACTCCAGAGTGACCATTTTCGTTATCTTAGTTCAATCATACACAAAGAGAGAGATATTATAGATGATGTTGCTCATAGAATTAGATCAGGATGGTTGAAGTGGAGAGGTGCTTCTGGAGTGTTGTGTGATAAACGAATACCACTAAAATTAAAAGGAAAATTC
>JAOXJP010000012.1:700634-723011 GCA_025762735.1 Platanus orientalis | reverse complement strand
CCTGTTACCATTTAATTAAAAAAAAAGAAACTTCCTAAGACTTCTAATTAATCCTAATTTAATATAAACATCCTAACTTACTAAAACTCATTTATCATTTTTTCTAGAACTCTCTGCACACTTTCAGAAAAAATAAAACTGATTTTCTTGAGTTACTAAAAAGTAGATTTACCATAAGGCAATTTTGAGATTTGCAATAAATGGTAAAAATGTATTTACTATAAATTCTGAACTTTATTTCTTGAAGTCTGACTACATCAATTTATCATTCATTCAAAGAAATAGTTGAACAAGTCTAGTTTGGAACAGTCTGACCTCACCATTGTCCTTCCTAGTTTTGCGGCTGGTCTGGTTTCTGAACAATGGTGTCTCAAGAATGGAACCATCTCAAGAATGGATGCAAGCATACCTTGGTTATTAACAATGGTCTGATCTGAATCACTTTGCGTTTTACTCCACTTCAGGAAAGATATTTTGGGGAACCATACCATGCGATTGTTCTACCATGATGTTGTCCACCTCCAGGTAATGCTTATGATCTTCACACGCATGAACACACACACACACTCACATGATATATGTATATATGAAACAAAGTGATAAAAGAAAATTTAAAGCACTAAATAAAACATCTCTATGAATGCACTAGTAGGGCTGATTATATGCAAGTTGACAGCTTTAAGAGGACAAAGGGAAGGCCGAAAAGGATGTCGTATTGAAAATAAGCTCCTGCAAATGGACTCATTCCTAATTCTATCCTTTCTAGTCTTGCTACTCGTCCATCTTAACATCCTCATCTCAGCCACACTCATTCTGTGTACGTGTTGTTCGTTGGCTGCCCAACAGTCTGCTCCATAGAGCATGGTCGGTCTTAGAGCCATCTTAAAATTCACTCTTCTATTTTAGTGGTATTCATTTATCACACGACACAGCAAAAGCACCTCTCCACTTTAACACCACAATTTGGGTTGAAAACCTGTCTTCACCCATTTACTAGCACAATAGCTACTTTCCTGTTTGCTTAAAAAAAAAAAAAACTGTGTCCTAATACCATGTGACTCTGTATACAAATAATTAATTTATCTAAGTTAGTGTTTGTTGATGCTGTATGCTTATGTTATCATGTTGTCAGGCTGTAGTGAAAAGTTTGCAGAAGGATTGTGTCTCAAGAATGGACCCATCTCAGGTAGGTCTTAGTTTTACTTCTGTTTTTGCTCTAGGGTATTGCTAGTTAGATATCTGATATTCTTCAGTTTTTGTTTCTATACTAATGGGTAACCACTGTTATTTTTTGAATTGGGATACTAGTGTTTCTTTCCACATGAAATTATTAAGAGGATAAAGACCCCAGTTTTCCTTGTCAACCCAGCATATGATTTTTGGCAGGTATATGCTCCTTATGTAGCTTGCTTCATTTTCCCATCATGAGGACTGCAATTTTCCAAACATTAACATGTTGTCTTTTATTACCATTCAAATATAATTTTCAGATACAGCACGTTTTGGCACCAGATGTGTCAGATCCTCATCACAAGTGGCTAAAATGTAAACAGAACATTCACAAATGTGATCCCAGCCAGATTGAAATTCTACAGGGTAATAAAGAGCTTACAAAAATTGGTTTATCCATGTTCTGGCTATCTGAGTATACTACGGACTTATCTGAAAAAATATATGTATATAAGACGGTAACTGGTATCAATAAATTAGGGGACCCAGAGAGAAAATACTGGGGGTCAATACTATTTATTCAAGTGGTCCTACCTTAATGATATCTTAAGTCAGCATCTACCTAATCAGATGATCAGCCCAAATAGTTGGGATAAGGCTGTTTGTTGTTGTTGTTGTTACCTAATCAGATGATCATAATCATCCAGTTAAAATGTACTTCTCCTTGGACCACCTAGCCAGACTATTTTTCCATCCAAAACATGAGGTACCTGGGAAGGTTATGATTATCTGATGAGGTTGATTTTTAACCCAGGAGATTTCCTATGTGAGACAAATGGAGTAGAGATCCCAAACACAATCATCTAATCCTAGTTTTCTTTGGACCCCTAAGGCAGAGTATTTTGCCATCCAAAAGATGAGATACATGAGATGATTACGGTTATGTGATTACGTAGGTTTTGACCTACGAGGTCTCCTATGTGAGACCCATTGAGTAGAGCCAATGCCCTGCAAGAGCTCCATGACCTCCATTATACAGTACGTAGAGTATTGTAGCTAAATTACTTGGGCTACAGATTTACCCTACAGATATTTGCATCCACATTATGCCAGATCTGCTTATCAAATTATCATGTACAGAATTCCGGAATTCTATGCTGAAGGCACTGGGAGAATTTCAGCAAAACAGGAATGGGGGAATGTTCATAAATTCTTGTTTTTCTCACTGCCAGACATGGATGGCTGGCACGTGGCATTCACCTATCTCTCCAAGAATCAAGAATAAGGTAAAGATACATATTATATTTAGTGGAAAAAAGGGTATATTTAAAGATTTAAATTTGACTTGGAAGTTGGTTTACTTTTGAGACTATTAAGTATGAATATCCCAGTCTTATTACTAGTTTAAAAATTTATCAAATGGAAATTTTATAGTCCCTGGATTGGATTCCTTCTTTTTACATTTTTCCCTTAAATTTTGAATGATAATTCATCATTTTTTGATAGGCATGGCCTTGAGTGAAATTTCCCCACTTCTAGGGGTGGCAAATCGAAAAATCAGGGAAATGCAAAAGTTCCAAAATTTTGTCGAAGGTTTATCAAAATATAACTGATATCAGCAAAATTTTGTTGATCTTGATAGTCTCAATTGAAGTTCTTTTTCCCTAGCTAAAAACCATCCCAAATCCATTCTTTTGCTGTAATTTTTTGTTTTGTTGCTTCTAAACTATTGCATCAATTAGTCAAATAAAATTTGTTTACAAAAAGAATAATTTAGGATGAATATGTAGAGTAGTCATGCAAGTTGACATGTTTGGTAGCCATTTGTTTATCTATGTGATCCACTTATACATAGATAGTTTACATAGTTTTTGAATCTTGAGCATATATAATCATGCTTAACATCCCTTTAAGTTTCATTAAAAAATTTCTCTATTATTAATCGCGATTTTTTTCATAAATTTTCCATTATTTTGAAACATTCTAGTGAAATTTGAAATTTCCATAATTCTATTGAACTTGAAATTTTGTCCCTTAGGTTCAGATACCACATTGGATGCCCTCACAAGTCCAGTTCTATGGATCATGAAGTTCCTGCTGTTTGAACTGCATTGATGTAGAAATTGGATGCTACAAAAAGCTCAAAATCATGGATTATTAAGTCCTACCAACTGGATTTTCTTTTATTCTATGAACTGAATATATATTTTACTATGAGTTACGTCATTTCAGTGCCCTTAGATTTTTTTTTTTTTTGATAGATAAAGAAGGAATTTTATTTAGCAAACAACTGAGAGAGATGCATGAAAGATAAAACTTAAATTTGGCAATCTGAATGGTTAATTACATCAGAGTGCCATGAACTGTTGAATTTGATGTGTTGTATTGGAATATGATTGATTTGGCAATATCTTTCCCTTCTGCATTTTATTAGTTCCTTTTTTTCTAAGTTTCTATTGAAAGTATAACTAAAAGTTTAATCCAAAACTCCTAAGGAGTTTTAGCAACTAACTGCATTTGTTAATGTTGTTGTTGTTTTTGATTTTTTGTTTTTTGCAAACAGACCATTGCAGAGTCTGTTGGGGATTGGTACTTTGACCGAAAAGTTGTGAAGGAAATTGATTGCCCATATCCATGCAACCCTACTTGTTATAATATGGATTTTAGTTGAGGCCAATGAGGATCAGAACTGTTTTAGTCTGGTTTGATCTTTCTGTGTTGAAGTTAGCACTTCAATTAGGCAGATATTAAGCTCATCCTGAAGTTCTTTCTCTTTTTCCATTGCCTTACATATCGAAGACATGGAAATGAAGGCGACTCTGAATCCTGCCATATCTACGTATTTTCTAATAGTGGATGGTCACTTTGTACCGAAGGTTGTTTTGATGAACTAACTGTCTTCTACTTTTGTTCTTCTTGCTTACATCCTGTATTTTAAATGTGTATCATCTAACTGTTCCTAGTACCTGTTTTACTTCCAAAACTTTATTGATATAAGCAGGTTTACAGTTTACGAATTCTCCATATTTTTTTTGGTAGTTTAATTTTCTCAAGTTAAAACAGAGGTTTTGCTGAATTAAAGACAGTTTTGTGGGGTAATTTTTTCCAGCATCAAATCAGGGTTAGTTTTTTTCTGTATGGCTCTTAGTTTGTGGACTTGGGACTCATTGTAATCATATCTACATGTCATGTCACTTTTATTTTTATAAAACATAAAATTGTGTGAAAATATTAAAAAAGTATAGGTAATATTTGGTATAAAATTTATTCCATTTATATGATAAATATGAGCATTTCTGCTATCTTAACTTGAAAATTAAGAAATAAATCATAATAATCTGGTAATGCCATTATTTTCATCTACTAATACTATAGCAAGTAGACATATCTGAAGTCTACTCTAAAGGCAAGCTACTACTGTTAATGATAATCTATTAAAAAACTGAAGTACATAATATGAATACATACAAATGTAAAAATACAGTGTTTTAGCTGGTCCAATGATCTTCGCTCAAATATCCCTTGAATACTCCTTGAATTTTGACTCTTACACGTATCAATTGAATCCCTCTTTAGTCATCATTAGAATTTTTATAGAATTTTTATGTATTTGATCTTACTCTTCAGAAAATAATAGGACTTCAATCTTCATTCCTGCGGATAAAAAACAAACAAACAAACAAATAAGTAACTTCATTTTTTCAAGTTCTCCACTGTTCTCATTCTTTATCCTAGGGCTTTGAGTCTTGAGTCTTTGAGAATTCATTTGGTGGAGTTTTTTTTTTTTTTTTTTGGGGGGGGGACCTTTAAATTTGAGCTTTATGCTGTTCTATAGAATGGCTTTAGGCTTAGGGTCCTTGTTTTTAAGATTTAAGCTTATTCTTGTGTACAAATAAAGTTAAGACTAAGCCAAAGCGCATGGTTATGTCCAAATCAAAGGAGTTATCCGATCCAGCAACTTGACTCGCCCAAGTCAGGTGTTTTTGAGAGTCAACATGACTCCTTGCTAGGCTTTGAAGTTGAGTCAGCTAGGTTGAGGCAATGAGTCAACTCAATGACTTTGCAAGCTATGGTAGGGCTAGAAGTGAAGATTTTTTTTTGGTAATTTAGTTTTCATACAAAAATCTAGCTGAGCAACGCCCAACTAAAAGAACATATCAAACTAGAATTCGATAATACAGACTGCGCCATATCATGCACAACTTGATTACAAAGCCTGTTACAGAATTGGACCTTAACAAAGTGATGCTGCTTCAAAAGGGCTTGACAAGCCAAAAAACGGCATTGAGCTTGCCAGGCACATGCAGAGGGACCCTTGCCTATAGCATTCGCTACTTGAAGCGAATCCGACTCTATGATGACTCTATTAGAGTTCAGCTTTTCCACTAGCCTGGTTCCCAAAATGATAGCTTCAAGTTTAGCTTGAAAGACTTTCAAACCTTCAAGCTTTTGCGAGGCAACGCCTCTCCACTGATCTTGTGAGTTGTGAGCCACTGCACCGATACCTACGGCCGGAGAATTTGTTGGACAAGCTGCATCCACATTAATCTTAATCCACCCAGCATCCAGCTTCTGCCACAAAAAAACCCCTATTGGTGTCAAAAAAGTCAAACCTTGTTGATCACAGTGGCTGGGGAGAGCCTGTAGGTTCTGCGAAAATCAGAGACAATAGAGTGAACGTTAGATTCTTTATTTGAGAACACCACTGCATTTCTGTGTTTCCAGATTATCCAAGACAACAAACCAATGTTAGAGACATTTTGCATCTTCTCCAGTTTGGTTAGTAATTTCGACCCGAACTTAACAACCGCTCAAAGGGTGACTATGGCTGGGCAGGAGATAAGTCTAAATCTGGGAGTAGAAGCCGCCAACAATTAATGATTCTTGGACAGTATATCAAACAATGGCTAATAGTTTCCTCAGCATGGTGGTAGCGAGGGCACTCCGACCCCAACATTCCAATTCTATGGAGAAGATTCGAATGGACAGGCAAGATGTTATGGCATGCTTTCAAGTGGAAAGCTTTGACTTTAGGAAGCAAGTCGGAGTGGTATACAAGCTTATATAAGGGATCTCAAGCACTGTCAGGTTTTCTAACATTTCCTGCAGCTAAAAACGAGTATGCCAACTTGACTGAAAACTCTCCATTCCTACTTGAACTCCATATGAGATTGTCCTAGCGGAGGTGAGGACTGATGGGAACTTTCCTAATAGCCTCTTTCTCGACTTCAGATATATCTTAAGAAATGGGTTCTGGGTTCCATTGTCAAGACCCTTTATCAATCAGGTCATTAACCAAATATGACGCACACAAAAGCTGGAGGAACGGATGATAGCATGAAGGTGGTAAGGGTGGGGATCCATTTGTCTTTCCAGATATGGATAAACTCACCATTTCCCACTTTCCAGTGGGATCCTTTCAAGATAACTTATTGACCCTTAGAAGACTTTGCCAAGCCCAAGATCTAGATTTTTTTAACCTTATCGGACATCATATGGGTCCTAGGGAAATAAACTGATGACATCACTCTAGCCCTTAGGGAGTGGGGATTTTGGATTAGTCACCACACTTGCTTTCCTAGGAGAGAAAGATTACTGAGATGATTTACTCCTCCTTAGAATGCCCTAGTTTAGCCAATGAAGTTTTTTGCTCTTGTTGAAAACAAAACATTGCATAGACAGGGATCGAGGCAATGATTGATTTTAATAAAATCTCTTTGCCAGCTGAGGAGAAGAGATTTTCCTTCCAGCTTTGTACCTTCGTACGGGCTTTTTGGTCTAGGAAAGAGAGTAACATTCTTTTGTTCCGGCCTATGGAGGAAGTCCAAGATATTGGAATGCCCAAGGTAGAAGATATCTGGTCTCAAATATCATTCAAGGTGTTTTTGCAGAAAATCAGCTGAGACTTGTCCAGATTAGCCATTTGCCCCGAGGCTTTCTAAAAATGTCTTAAGAGTGCCACCTATGCTTTGAGTTATGAAAACATTTTCCAAATAGAAGATGTAATAATCATCTGCCAAAAGCAGATGAGATACTGGGGGGCTCCTTTGTCTAATTCGGATGCCTTGAATACTCCTCCCCTCTTCTTCTATTAGAAGTTGAGCTGGCAGGCTTTCCGTATAAAGAAGGAAGAAAAAAGGGGAAAGAGGGTCTCCTTGTCGGAATCATTGGGTGGCAGCAAACCTATTACCAGACACACCATTCACTAGGAATTGAAATAATGTGGTAGAAATGCAGCTGTAGATTGAGGATATCCATTTAGAGCTAAACCCCATTTTTCCATAACCTGACAGAAGTAGCACCAATTGATTCGATCATAGGCTTTACTCATGTCCATCTTAATTGCCATCAAATGTTGCCAAATTGTATGAGATCTCATGTGATATACCAGTTCATGAGAGGGGAGAATATTGTCTGAGATTAATCGACCCTTGATTAAGATACTTTGGTTGGGTGAAATTAACTCATCAATGACCTGTCTCAGCCGATTAGCGAACCACCTGTTGAGATAATTTATAGCTCACATTATAAAGGCTAATTGGCCGATGGTGGGCTGGTAGGGAATGATTCTCAACTTTAGGTATAAGCACTATATATGTATGATTGATAGTGCTTATATCCACCTAACCCTCGATGAACTCTTTAACAACTTAATTGAAATGGCATTAAAGGGTGTTTGGTTACTGCAATAAATCCGTAGTTAAAACTGACCCGGACATTAACTTAGAGCGGGGGCATGAACCAGTTTCATTTGTGGGTTCTCCAAGTGAATCAATGACATCATGAATATATTAAAAATAATCCAAACTAGGCTTGCGTTTCAACTGTTTGGGTTGTAGAATTTACAGGATACAACTCGCCAGATTTGATTGGTCTTGACTAGTCTTTATGTACGTCAATTTCCAATGCTGACTTTATCTGTCAGGGTTCTGGTTCTGGTTCAACCAGACCAACCATCTGGGACACAGTCTGGGTTCAATTTATTGGTGTATGGTTGGGATTTGCTGTTTGATTGGCTTGCACATGTTTTTTTTTCTAAGGGAAGGGAAATTATATTCCAGGTAAAAAGGCCAAAAAGAAGTGTTTGAAACATGTGATAATTGATAAAGGATTAGTGATCACTTTTGGTGCTAACTGTGGAGTTCCCCTGTGTGTGTGTGAGTTTATCGAAAAAAAAAAAAAAAAAAAGAGAAGAAAAAGATAAAGGATTGAAAGAGGGCTCGTTGTTTTGTTTGCAAGATTTACTTCTATTAGAGTTATATTCTACCAGTAACAAAGCACCAGTAATCACAATATCCCAAATTCATACACAGGCTGCTGACTTGGATATTAAGGATCATGCAAGGGGTTGACTACCATTGACAACCAGGATACTCAGAGCACTCATCCAAGGATAAAAGCTGGAAATGATTCTGCCCAAAACTTGGGCAAACAATTTCAAATTAATCATCCCGCTTCTACGAAGAGCATGACCCTAATGAAGAGAAGAATCTGGATTCTTCAGCAAGGAATGAGTCAACAAAATCAATGAAATCTTACCATTTTTGATTCACACAACTAGGGATTGATTTGCACACGTAGGACTTCCAAAACAACCAACACCTTTCATTCTTTCCATTATTTGATTGTATACAATTATACAATTGTGTATAGTTTACTCTATAAATACAATACATTATTTTCTCTTCTCTCACGGTTGAGAAAGAGAGGTCAATAGTTTCTTAAAGTTATTAAGATATTAGAGCTTTCCATGTTCTAAGTAGAAATTCCTTTTCTCTTCTCATGGTGTCGTCTTCTTCAACCTTACTCAACATTAGAACAGTTGCTTAGATTGCTGCCATGGTGTTTGGTAAATTATCTTTCACAAATTATTTGGCATAGAAAGATCAAATAGTTCCTCTGATCGAGAGTGTATCTTGTTAATAATATTTTTTCAAACAATGAAGTGTCAAAGCAAGTGGTTACAACCCATAAGGGAAATAGGAAGTTAATCCCTTTTACATTGCATGGAAGAAAGATGATAGACTTCTTAAAAGTCTGATTTTTGCTACGCTTTTAAAGGAAGTTCAGAGTCTTATTGTAAGCCTGAACACATCACATGATGTATGTGTGCGTCTAGACGAACACTTTATCGGCAGCTCAAAGGAGCATGGGTTCGGCTTAATTAAACAACTTCAATCGATTAGAAAAGATACACTTTCAGTTATAGAATTTCTTCGAAAATTCAAAAAACTTGTTTTGGATGTAGACAAGGTATTCTGGGCACTTAATGGTCTAGGACCAACTTATGATAGTTTCGTTAATGCGATCATGGTGAAACCACTGCTTCCAACCTTTTCTCAATTTACCACATCTCTAATGAATTATGAAACAAGGATACAACTTAATGGAACAATAGAAAATGAATAGCATACATTTGTTGGGCAGCGACAAGAAAATGGAGAATGCAACGAAAAATTGAAACAAAAGGGTAAAAACAATACTTTTAGCTCTCATGAAAGGGGCTTTGTTCAAGCCCGTAATGACCAAATTCTCTACAAGCTCATGACACTCCACCATCTGATAAAAAACCACAAGGAAATTGGAGACCATGTCAAATCTGTAAAAAATGAAACCACATCGACATCAATTGTTGGAATCAGTTTAATTAGACATACCAACCTGAAGAGATTCCGCAGGCATTAACAATCATGTTTTTATCAGATGTCCATGATCCATAATGGATTCCTAATACTGGAGTGAGTTCTCACATGACCAATAATACCGGTATTCTTCAATCTTTACAACCATACAATGGTGATGAATAGATTCTTATTGGAAATGGGAAAAGCTTTGAATTTCACATATAGGAAATACTACAGTCCCTACTAAATCTGGTTCATTAGAATTAAAAAATGTATTACTTGTGCCTAAGATTGCTAAAAGTTTGTTATCTGTTGGATAACTAACTGATGAACAAGGATGCATTTTCATTTTTGACTCTAAGGGATTTAAATGATCAAATGATGGGGAAGGTTTTAACAAAGGGAACTAAAGGTCACAGCCTATATACACTTCAAGGAGACTGAAAAAAGAGAAATGCTTTCAATTAGACACAATAAAACATCAGAAAAGGTCTGACATCAATGACTTTGGGCATCCTCGCAAGTTGTTTTCTTTCTTATGCAACTTACCTTTTCTAATTGAAGCTGAAAAAGCAATTATTCCATTTTATAAAATACTTTGTGATTTGTGGGGATCCACACCAATAGCTTTAGTTCAAGGTTTCTAGTACTATGTGTCATTTGTGGATGATAATACTAGATATGTATGGTTGTTTCCATTAGAATACAAGTATGATTTTTTAGATTGCTTCATAAAATTTAACAAGATGGTTAATAACGTGTAGAGTGCTCGCATAAATTTTTTTCAATGTGATGAAGGAGGAAAATTGAAGGATTCTTGGTTTTTAAACTTCTTAGATGACCATGGGATTATACGACAAATGTTATGCCCAAAAATTCCCGAACAAAACGGGGCGATCAAAAGAAAACATTGACACATAGTTGAATTGAGTTTATCAATGATGTTTTGTAGTAAAGTTCTTAAAAATTTATGGGTTGAAGCTTTTTCAACAGTTGCTTATTTGATTAATCGGTTGCTATCACCATATTTAGGGATGAAGTCTCCATTTTAGATGTTGACAAGAAAAAATCCACTTTTTTCTTCACTTTGTGTTTTCGGATGCAGATGTTAACCCTATCTTCGTGATTAAGGAAGAAATAAATTCTCACCGAAGTCTCTTCCTCGCGTGTTCATTGGTTACAACAATCTTCATAAAGGATATAAATATCTTGATCTTGATACTTGTCAAGTATATATTTCTCGCTATGTTGTCTTTAACGAACATTTTTTTTCTTTATACTAACAAAATTTCTTCGCCAGTTGCTAGCATACCATAAGATGATTTGGTTTTAACCACCTACAATGAAAGTTGTGATGTATCAGGTCCTCCCTTTGCCACATCAATTAAGTGTATACTAATCCTCTTGATCTCAGTTTATCATCTCCTATTCATGAGCAAAAACAACAACCATTTCCCTTTACTCTCCGGTATGTGATGGCTAGAACTATTGTTACGCCTGAAGATAAATTGACTTCTCCCATGATGAATGATGTTCAAGTTGTAGGCATGTGCAACTCAACCAATACGAGCTCGCTAATTTCCCACACACCAATTGGCGGGCATTTCTCTAGGTCACTACCAATTGATCCTTGCTCTATTGGACCTCCTTCCTTTACTGATGTCACAATCCATACACTGTTTGCTTCTTAGCACCAACGATCATGTTCATAGGGCTATTACCCCTATTATCCTGATCATGGGCAACATCTCTCCCTTAATACACATGGTATGATTACTCGTGGTAAAAAACATGTTGACCTTCTTCATCGGATTCAGACAGATATTCCTTCTGAATCTAAGACGATTAAATCAGCTCTTTCCCATAGTGGTTGGCTTGCTGCTATGCACCCAGAACTACAGGCACTTCGTCAAAACTCTGCATGGACTCTTGTTCCACGGACACATCATATGAACGTTGTTGGGTTTTTAAGACCAAATTATGTGTTGATGGTAGTCTTGATTGACTAAAAGCGCACATTGTCGCCAAAGGCTATACTCAGGTACTAGGAGTAGACTATTTTTTGACTTTTAGTCCCATGGTGAAACCTCAAACTATTCGTATTGTCCTTATAGTTGCTTTAACATGTTGATGGCCTATTCGGAAATTAGACGGTTCAAATGTCTTTCTTCATGGGTTTCTCTTTGAGCCGTTATACATGGAGCAACCCCCAGGTTTTGTCGACAGTCATCATCCTACCTATGTGTGCAAACTCTAGAGAGCTTTTTATGGTCTTAAACAAGTAAAAGAGCTTGGTTTGATAGGTTTAGTTCCTATCTCTTTCAACTTCTTTTTTTCTCATGCTCCCACGACTCTTCTCTATTCATATTGCTTTGCTCTCGTGGCACTATTCTTCTACTCCTGTATGTTGATGGCATTGTCTTAACTGGAAGCACTGACTCCCTTCTCCAAGACTTCATTTCTTATGTCAGTGATCATTTTGCAATGAAGGATCTCGGGATCTTGCCTTATTTCTTAGGCATTGAAGTTAAAAATACATCTTTTGGGCTCTTCTTGTCACAATCTAAGTATGTCAAAGACATTTTTTTTGAACCCAAAAGAGTGACAACAAATCAATATCTACTCCTTTGGTTCTTAAACATAATGTTGGTTCTTCTACTTCACTACCTGATCCGACTATCTATAAGAGCCTAATTAGGGCCCTTCAGTACTTGACCATTTTTATACTCGGCTTGACCTATGCAGTTAATTTGGTTTGTCAATATATGCAACTTGTGAAGCATATTTTACGGTATGTTAACGAGATGGTAGATATGGGTTTTCATCTTCAATGTAATAATACTTTTGATTTGTATGCCTTCTTTGATACCGATTGGGTAGGTTTCCCTCTCATTCGTAGATCAACCATAGGTTATTGCACATTTCTTAGGTCTAATCTTATTTCGTAGACTGCAAGGAAACAACCTATAGTTGCTCGGTCTAGTGCGGAAGTGGAATACCGAGCAATGGCCGCCACCGCAGGTGAGAGTTAACTTTGTTATGCTTCATTCTTCGTGACATTGGTGTTCAAATTTCTCATCCAGATGTGCCTTTTTATGATAGTGTAAACACCCTACACATAGTCATTAATCATGTCTTTCATGCCCGTACCAAACATATTGAGCTTTACTATCACTTTGTCAAAGAAAAAGTAGCTCATGATACTTTGGTGATGAAGTTTATTCGTTATGTTGATCAGCTTGCTGATGTTTTTACCAAGCCACTATCTCAAGATCATTTTTGTGCCCTTCAAATCAAGCTTGGTGTTCATCCCTATTCTCATCTCAGCTTGTGGGAGAGTAATGAAGAGAAGAATCCGGATTCTCCATCAAGGAATGAGTCAACGAAATCAATGAAATCTTACCATTCTTGATTCACACAACTAGGGATTGATTTGCACACCTAAAGACTTCCAAAACAACCAACAATAAAGGCTAACAACTTTCATTCTTTCTATTCTTTGATTGAATACAACTATACGATTGTGTAAAATTTACTCTATAAATACAATACATTATTTCCTCTTCTCTCACGGTTGAGAGAGAGAGAGAGAGAGAGAGAGAGAGAGATCAATAATTTCTTAAAGTTTTTAGACCCACACAATTGGTAGAGGGGAAGCCCGTAGCTAGCATATCATTTTGCATACTTGCAGAATGCTGTCTGAGGGATTCGACCACTGCCCTCTCTTAAGAAGGCAAAGCTGCAGCTCGAACTTTTATTAAGAAAAATGATATTGCCAGGGCTGTTTTTGATGTTTCCCATACCATGAGAAGCTAGTTTTCTCATGATTCTTTGCAAATTTTTCTCGAGAAAATCATTTTCAAGTTGCTTGTTTTCCATGAAAACCTGGTTTTCTCATGGTGTTCTCATGATTCTTTTCTTTTCTTTTCTCATGGGATTTTCCTTTCTATTCAATTCAAGGCAAACAGACAGCCAAGTTTCTATTCTAATAAAAATACTCTAATAAAAACAAGAATCTATCAAATGCCATAAAAAGCAAACATCAAATACAGCCTTTTTTTAAAACAATTTTCTTGATTAATAAAATTAGTGGATTCCCGAACTCCCCATTCGCATTCCGATGCGAGCAATTGCAGGTGGCGGGGCTCAAAATCCCTTGCCATCACTACAATACTCAAGGATTGCTCTCATCGTTTTAAGAATGGTTTGATGATATTTATGTGTTTACAGAGAACAATGTCTATGATCATGGAATAAAATTGTCTGGTGATATGTTGATTACTGTGAAACCCAAGACCAATCGGATTGTGAGAACCATTTATAGATCGTTCAGAGGCACAAACAATCCAATTTTGTTTTTCATTTGATTTGAAATATGTGTACCTTGAATTATATGCAAAGGGAGCATATACAATAAGGACACAAGTTTCGGATTCTGTAGAGTAGATATAATTTTTTTTTTTTCAGAGCAAGGACATTTTATCTATTTTTATTATCATTTGAATGACTGCATTTTAAATGATACATTTGTGAATTCATTCAAATGCCCCAAAATTATACAATCTAGAGATGCCATTTAAATAGTCTTTTCTCCATCCAAACGTCGTGCAGGTTTTTTATGGAGACCTTTTGTGACTGTAGTTTTCGTCATGGTGAAAGTTTTTTGATCATCTTCCCGTAGTTGTATAAAATATTGTCAAACCATGTAAAATTATTGTGTGCTATGCAATTGTTCTTTCATATTTGTTTTTCTTTGTTTGTTTCACGTTGCTATCAACTTGCTGTCAACTTTTGTGCGATCACTTTATTGTAACAATTTTTGTAAGACTTGACACCAAAGGAGCTTCAGCACTGGATGGCAATTAGGAGTCTGGCTCATCACCTGCTTGGTGCCCTGATGATGACAGTTCAAAATCAAGGCCAGAATCACCTTATCAGATGGATGTCTTGATCTTAAGTCGTTAAAATTTTTATTATGTACAGAGAGACCCATTTACTAACAAGAAAACGCGTAAGCCAAGTCAGGAGATTGAGATGGAGGCTAAAGCATCCATCAACAATGAAGAATTATATATACATATCTAATTCTAAAGTTGACAATTTAAATTAGGATACTTTGCCAAATAAATATTCTTCCCTGTCATTATCGAAAACTTGTCGACGACTTGAAATAAGTTTTCCTGTATCTACAGAACCAGATCGATTGGAATCTGGAACCCAATTCTTAAATGTATTTTTAATAAAATAATTAGGACCTGGTCGGAACTTGTGAAAAAAGGCCAGTGAAAGTCTCTGGGTTGACTAACTAGGTACAAAATTTTCAAGTTTCAAACAGAATGTGGAATATCTTTTTGCTGTTCCAAAGTATACCTCAAAAACGCGTTTGCGCTTGAAACATACTAATGGCCATCCTTTTCTCAGAACACTAATTTTGTACTGCATTGCATTTTGAGTTTCCATGGGGATGACCTAAGCTAACCTTATCATGTGGTCAGTTAAATGAGTTAACGTTAAGCTAGTTTCACTATCATGGTGTACCTCAGCTGGTTCACCATTGGATCCTCAAATTTGCGAAGGAGTGCATCTCAAGAATACTGGATCCAATGGTGAGCAGCTGGGGCACACCATGGTCGTGGGGCTGGATTAGCGATTCTATTGATCAATATCATTTGAAGCTACTGCAGGCCAAATGCTTTAATGCCATCAGCTGTGACAAACTTGTAGACCATTACTGTTCATCAGTTTTTGTGATTGGTTATGAGTTCCAATGGATAATTTCATTAACAAATTTAAATTGATATGAATGTGAAGTTTTAGGTTGTTAAAATCTCCTCCTATCAGCTTATTACAAAGGAAATAAAAATGAAAAACCCAACAAGGCAAAGAAAAGCAGAGGCATTAAGACCAATGGGTCACTCTTCTTATAATTAATTTGCATAATGGAACTCTTTTAAGGAGTACCATTTATTAGAAAATTACAATTTTCTATGGCAGTTTACAATCAACATGAAGCAGCTTTTACACCTTTACAGTCCCCACCACCTGATACATGGCACAGCTAAGTCTCATTGTCTTGCCCTGGAGTCTTAACTGGTATGTTACAAAGTTGGCTGGGAAAAAAGAAAAGAACAAAGAAATGCCTGAGTTTTCTGTGAATCTCTATATCTTTTACATATTGATCTCTCTATTTATACACATGATCGCCATATCCTTCCCTCCAAAGAGATGACGATGATAGAAACATCATCATGGTACCGGCGACGGTCTCCTTGTGGTATTTCTAACAACTCGTGAAATTCCATACCTGTGATACACCATGCAGCATACCAAGTCAATTAGAATTTGACTAATTTGTTTCACCATCCTTTACTCTTTCAAATGTTTAAATTACTGGCTAAGATTCAGGACTTACCAGCTTTCTTTGCTGCGCGAAATAGGACTTCTTCAATGAGGTGTTGTGCGGGATCTCCTTCCGGCGATGTCGCGATGAAAAGTTCAACTTGAGAGACGGCCTCTTCATTGGTGAAGTACTGGTAGAGCCCATCAGACGATAATATCAAAAATCTGTCTTTAGGGCCCAGTCTATGATGAAACAGAGACGGGAAACAGGTAATGTATGGGGAAGTTCCTACATAGTCGATCCTGAACATCTCCAGAAGTGCATTGTTCCATTTTGGCTGCAGGAACCCAAAAGAGGTTATGTTTAAAAAATGCCAAACCTTTCTAAACAGACAAGATATGTGAAAGAAATGAAATTTAAGGTCCCTTGATCATGGAGTTCCTTTTAATATCAAACCAAGACTGAACAATTCTGCCATCATCTATTTATATCTGTAAACAAACTCATCTAAGGGCAGAAAATTGGCCCTTGTTCAAAATCTCACATATGGCACACATCTTGGATGGTCAGGACCCACCAATCGATGGTTCCCACCTATAGATCTCCTAAACCAAAGATTCATCAGATTCTTTTGGATGTTAGTGAAAATTACAGCAAGCAATTTGAAGAATAACTCATGTATTGCATTCATCCATATTAGGTCTTTCTCTGGCCCTGGAGATTCTTAAGTGGGAACTGAATGATATTTCCCAACATTTCATGGTGGGTGCCTCATATTGCAGAGGCTTAGAGGCGGCTACTTCCAATCCTCCTGCCCTGACTTGAGTATTGTTTAGAGATGTACACAGTGTGCCTTAGCATTTTATCAGAGACGGTCAACCATGTGAGAAACGGTAGAAGGGAAACAAGTTTTTTTTGAGCATCATCCATTCTATGTGATGCTTGTAATGAAAATGTTTATACCGGTAAACAAGGGCATGCATGTGATGCTGTGTGTGAACATTGTCGTTTATACAATTGGGTATGTGGAATGAATGATTTTTTGTATTCGTGTGTGTAGAAACTGTAAATCTTGAATTACCTGTTTAAGAAAACCAGCACCAAAAGCTCGTGTGACCTTCAATGAACCTTTCACTCGGTCATTCGTGACAGCAGAAGCATCGTCAGGATGTTCCTTCTTGATCCTCTGGACTTCCTGAAATGGAACATACATTTTAGTTGTGTACTGCTAAAATTCACTCTTACTTAGGAAGTAGATCATCAAGTCAATCATCTAAGGCTTCGAACAGTAAAGATGAGGTGAAGGGCTTTACCTCGTCCATGCAAGTGCTATGATCCAGGGTGAGCTGAAGGGCAGTTAAGTTGGGTAATCTGTCAGTTTGATCACCAGCAAATACTTCAAGATCATGCAAAGTTTCCTCTTTGATCCGTTCCAAGTCCAGCCGTGCCTTGGAGAGCCAAAGGTCTGGCTCCGCTTTCTGAGCTAAAACTGCTCGACTGTCACCCACATTCATCAAGTAAACATCTTCTCCTTTCATCAACATCACCACAACACAAGAACCCATCAGAGCCAGCTCAGGATTTTCCATAACCATCTTATCTGCAATCTCTAAATAGGCTTCCTCAGTCTTTCTCAAGGCCTGAGAAAGAGCTTTCAAGACATCCGAATGATTAATAGCGGCAGATCCTTCCGAACCAGAGCGACTCAACTGTTCCTTTAACCTCTGCTCGAGCTCCGATCTCTCTCTGTCCCATTCACATTTCCACCTCCTCTGATTCTCCTCCCATTTTTTTGCTGCCCTGTTCTTCGAATTCCTACCCCGATGCCTCTTTATATTTGAATTGCAATAAAGATCACCGTCACCGGAGAAACCGGCCTCCAGCTGCACACACTGAGAACAACTATCAACTGTCTGATTCCCGGTCCTAATTTCATCAGACTCGTCAGTCTGAAATGAATCCTCCTTTCCCCAAATAGAATCCGTCACCGGAGCAGAGTCGTTGCTGTTGGTGGTGGTGGATTGGAACTTGTCATCCCATAGTAATCCCTTGAGCTCCTTATGAACAGAAGTGTAGAGGTTAGAGAGAAGATAATCAGGCGCATCAGGGCCATTAAATCCATCGTATATTCCGACGAAAACCCACCCGTGTTCTTCTGAGACAACGATATGAACTCGATCTTCCCCTGCCTTCCCTTGGGCCCATTGAAGATTTTGACTTTCGAAAGAATAATCATCATCCAAGCTCACTTCGCTGCTCAAATTAGTACTACTCACCGTAAGATTCTCCCCGTTCTTCTCCGACGCAACAACCCAATCGGAATCCTTAACAGAGACAACCCCCCCTTTAATCGGCGCGACGATCGAGTTCTGCCCACGAGTTATCGTCTTAGCGATCGCCCGGCGGAGAACCCGAACCAAAGACAATTTTTTGGATCTGGGTCTAAATGCGAAATCCCCATGAGAGAAGCTCCTCTGGAACTGATCAGACCCCTTCTCCAAAGGACCCGAGAACAATCCACGGTCGAGTGGTCCAGACATGAACCCCCTTTCAATCGGCCCCGATAGAAATCCCCTCTCCAGCGGTCCAGAACCCATAATCCCACCGAAATTTCCCGACAAGGGTCCTGAATTCATCAAACCCCGGGGAACTGGTTGCAGAGGAATCGAAGCAAAAGAAGTAGAACTCTCAAAAGCCGCGGCTCGATCAATACTATTATAACAATAGAGATCAACAAAAGCAGTAGAAAGTGGGGTAGATGTGTTAGCACTTACAGAAGCGCCGGAGATCGACCGGAACGTCGTCGTCTCCTCCGAATGAACCTTCGACGAGGATAGACGAGACGGATCAGGCCGAACGTAGCAGAACGAGTGGCCCAACCCTTCATCCACAGGATCCGAAATTAAAACGGCTATGTCGTGCCGCCGCCGTGCTTCTCCAGCGCCGGAGCAGCATATGCTGAACTTCCCGATACCGTTACCCATAAAAAATCCGACCAACCTTCTTAGATTTCTTGTTGCTACAAACCCTTAAACCAGATAAATCATGCCCAGTAGTTTAATTTCTTTTATCTTTTTCTGGTCCGAGGAAAAGGAAGAGGAAGAGAGGAGCAAACCAGAGATGATGAAGAACTAGAAGTGAAGGAGAGGCGTTGACTAATGGGCGACGTTTTGAATGTTTCCTTTTTTTTATTTTTCTTAAATATTTAAAATTTTGTTTTCTGCCGTTATATCCGGGGGCGTTGACTATTGTAAGGTTTTGGGGAGAGATTTGAGTAAGCTCATCGGTGGGAATGGGTGGTAATTAAAGGGTTTTGTAACAAATTCAGGATTCAAAAGTCAAAGTTGGAACTCGGAATGGACACGGGTTGGGGGTACTGTGTCGAAGGCAGCACCGCCAAGAAACCTTTGTCGGTCATCATAGCGGCTTTGACCGTTCTGCCAACGTGTTATTTTACGATTCCTGCTGTACTCCCTTCTCTACGTTGGTTGGGCTGACTATTTTTCTGTGTGTGTTTTTCTTCATTTTTATTTTGCATAAAAAAAATTGTTTTTTTTACCAAAATACCACTGTTTATTGGCTGACTTATATATGCAATTTGACCATTCAGAGCCCCCCTCTTGCTACTATGCGGTTTTAATATCCTTAGTCCACATTGACCTAATTACGTTTTTGACATTTTTTATTTTGCTGGTTAAGTGGGTCCGATGATGTGTTTGAGTCTTGGAGTATTACCTTCTCTGTGGGATTGAAAAGGTCATGCTGATGTACGGTGTGTTGATGGGGCGTTTGGTTTGAATAATCTCCAGCTGGAGACTTATCTCAATTCTCACCGGTACCAACAAGGGAGCAAATTGTTCTACTCCTCCCCATGCTCCCAGACACAAAGGCTGTCATGTATTAGAGTTAAAATCGTAAAAACAATTTTTAAAAAGAAGAAAAGCTTATGGGGTAAGATGTTTTGTTCAGGATTTGCCGTCCAGGAAGAGCGCGGGAAGCTTGCTTCCAAGCCTTGCCTTACATATGAGTTGTTGTGACAATGAAGTAGGCCCGAAAGAACCTTAAAAGCACAAAAACAATGCTTAAATCAAGGCTTTGGGCAACGAGTGGGAGGGAAGGAAGGCAGTCAGTCAAAGAACTGTTAGTTAGGAGGAACAATTAAGGTTGCTCCGTAAACAGAACTTGCTGCCCAAGTAGTTCGATTAGTTCCATCGTATCCTACACTTGCCTGCTTGAAAGCCCTGGCTCCCAACATCCATCATTTCATTCACTATGTTCCTCTATATAGCCGCCTAATCCCTTCACTGTTGCTCACTACATCTTGTCCCGTTCTCAAGCTTGTGGTGTGTAGGCAGCATAATAACTTACTAAACAAGCCTTATTGCAAGTGGAGAGAAGGAATCATGGGGTTTCACATGGAATAAAATGGGTGAGACTTTGAAATTTTATCAAGGTCTCACCCATTTTATTCTATTTGAAGCCACATAGTGTCCTGGACACCATCTTTGACGACAAATCTTAGACAGAACATCTTTTCCGAAAATCTTCTACACTCCAGCCTATGTTTGAGAGCATGGGACGAATAAAATTTGGGAGTAGAATATTTGTTCCCTTTTAAAAAAGGAAGAAAATAGTCTGTGATGACAAAGTGTCTACAGTGTATATGGTGAATTATAAGCTAACACATGATGTGTTTGGGGTTCAAAAAAGTGTTCCAAGCGTAAAAAAACAACATCAAATTCAAAAACATATCCAATGTCAATCAAGGGCATGCCTGCATAGACTACATAAGCCTGTGTCAACATGAACAATCATTCTCTTTTAAAAAAATTATTATATGCCAGTCTATGTGGGAGCATGGGGAATAGACAAATTTGGGAGTAGAACATTTTTTTTTTTTGGTTTTATTTGGGATTAGAACATTTGCTCCCAACAAACTGAAAGGATGTTTTGTCCAAGATGTACTTTTCGCCCCTTCACAAGGGTGTAGGCCCCATGCTAAGATGTATTGTTCGCCCCTTCACAAAAGTGCATGGGGCCTACACCTCTTTGTGAGAGGTCGAAAGTACATCTGGGATAGAACATCCCCCAACAAATTTAAGCTAAAACCCATGAAACAAATGTTCTCTGACCAACAGTTAGTGTGACCATGTGTGACTTGTACCACTAACTTATAGGTGATGTGTTTTTGAATTGGGAGCGAATGTCTTATCTAGTGTCTAAGACACTAGAGGACGTCATATAGAATAAAATGGGTGGGTGTTGCATTTTTTGAAAATGGAATATGCATTTTAGGTACTAGACCATGTTAGGTGCTAAGGAGGGTGAGATGGGTGTTTATAAACTTGCGAGAATAAGGGATAGGAAATGTAGAGACCTAGACCGTGTTAGATGCATTAAAAGTGAGGATCAGAGAGTTTTAATAAAAGATGAGGAGATTAAAGAAAGGTGGAGGAGCTACTTTAAAAAACTGTTAAATAAGGATCATGTAGTGAATGTCAGTTTACGAATCGGTAGAATAGAGGAGATTAGAAATCATAGATATTTTCATAGGATTAGTGTGAAAGAAGTTTAAGAGTCTCTGAAGAGAATGAAGATAGGAAAAACATTAGGACCAGACAGTATCCCAATTAGGACTTGCAAATGTATAAGAGACGATGGCTGATCATGGTTAACTAAATCTTTAGAACTAAAAAAATCCCATATGGGTAAAAGAAAAGTATTATGGTCCCTACATACAAGTGTAAGGGATATATTCAAAATTGTACAAATTATCATGGGATCAAGTTTATGAGCCATGCAATGAAATTATGAGAGAGAGTGATTGAACATCAACTAAGACGTGAAAGTAAAGTGTCTGAAAATCAATTTGGATTTATGCTTGAAACTATTTTCCTGCTTCAGCAATTGATGGAAATATATAGAGAAAAGAAGAAAGATCTTCACATGGTCTTTATTGACCTAAAAAAAAAAAGCATATGATAAAGTACTAAGAGAGATCATTTGGTAGGTTTTGAATAAAAAAAATGGGTCCCAAGTAGATATATTGACATAGTTAAGGATATGTATGATGGGGCGATAACTAGTGTTAGGACAACTGGGGGAGAGACAAGTGAATTTGCGATCACAGTAGGGTTGCACCAAGGGTCAGCATTGAGTCCATACATTTTTGTTTTAGTTATGGATGAGTTGACTAGGCGCATACAGGAGGAAGTGCCATGGTGTATGCTATTTGCTGATGAT
>JAOXJP010000012.1:669240-700534 GCA_025762735.1 Platanus orientalis | reverse complement strand
GTATGCATCCGATTTCGGTTCGTTTAATAATCGGATATCTAATAATCGGATCGGATTTTAAACGGAGTCGGATATATAAACATCCAAATTTGCTTTAATCGAATCGGATTCGGATGCTTAGCCAGATAATTGACAGCCCTAGGTACCAATACCGTCTCTTAAAATTTTACATTTGAAGTTTCCTACCGCACATCAATCTACAGCACAGACAAATGTATTCTTTTTACCACCCAAAAAATAACTAATGGTATACTTGGATTACTTCACTTGTTATTTTGATAGATATAAGTATCGTATACTACAAAGAGATACCAGGGCCTAAAGAGGTCTTCACCTCAGTACTTGTAAGCACAAACACACGGTTACAGTCAGGACCCACCATGCACAGAACCCACTACCACTTATAAGACCCTCTTGACAAAAAATAAGCGTAGATACATATTCTTAATTTGTGTTCCCTGTACGGAAATCTGTAGAGCAGATGGCTAGGTTATCATCTCTGGAATCCAAAATTTTGGCAATTGCGCACCAAAGTGCAATATAACAATTCCATTACATCCGTGATTGGATCAACAATACCTAATCACATCTTTTGTTGATCATATCTGGATTCTAAAATTTTGGCGGGAACAACATTCCCATCAATTACGCACCAAAGTGCAAAACAACTCCATTACATCCGTGATTGCATCAACACTACCTAATCACATCATTTGTTGATAAAATTAAACTTTCCTTGTCCACAAAGTTGATACTGTTCAAGCAACAAAATGTAAGAAATGATCATAAAAAAGATTAGCAGCAGGGCCTCGGGTAACTAAAACCTCTAACCTGTTGCCCAATTGCCGGCTTGAATCCTGTCTCTTATGAAAGAAAGCTCATGGGGCCTGTAAACGCTGTTTGCTGCCAACAACAATTATCGGAAAGATGAATGAATGAATGGTAAAACCAAAGGAAGCCAAAATTTCTATTTTCCTTTCCGGTCCTCTCCTACTTTGTACTGCATTGCAGTGAGACTAGGAAACTTGAGTTGTCATCTGAATTGTAAATTAGCTCCAAAATGAACCAACTCAGGTATGAATTTCCCACATACCGGTCCTATATCCCAAGGACATGAGACTAAGTTCCCAAAGCATGCTGAGGATACTTAATGGATTCACTTTGGATCCAGGAATTTCAGACCAGCTTACAGATATCTCGATCATGGGGATGCCAAAACATTTGCATAAATAGCTTAACTCAACATCAAAGCACCACCTGCACAAAATCCACATATTCATATAAATCCCCAACCTCAAACCCAATAAATGATGAATGCACAAAAGACAGGTAGATAACTACTTTGTCAGCAGAAACCTCCTCTATTTTATGTGCCTCACGTCTCTTCTACACTTCAACTTGTTTAACTATTTGAAGGCTATGACAACCAGACATGTTATTGTAAAGATGTTGACAATGCAATATCAATTTTATTTTGTATTATTTCTTTTATACCTTACTTTAGAAACTTCTATGGTAAAAAGCAGTAGTTTCGGCATACCATTGCTTCAAGAGGCAAGTTCCTATACCAAATTGTTCACCACATACAAGGACTTGGGAAATGTAATTAGGTATCACGTTCAGTAACTCCCCTCATGCCCATTCCTTAGACCAATTATGATATTAAGCACAGTTTTGGACTTCAAGGCTTTCAAAAAAATTGATGCGTGAAACTAATTTTCCAAAACACATTAAAATTCAACAGCGATCTAGCAAAAAAAAAAGAAAAAGAAAAGCTATCTAGAAGGTATACAACGCTTCAAATAGGAAAAGCTACATGTAACCATGAGTATAGACATTTAGGTCACAAATGTTAAACAACTCAAGGGGTTAACTTTCATGGGCCACAAGGGTAAGGATTTATAAATTCCATCAATTTCAAAACAGAGAACTTGTAAAATATAGAATGATGTATATTTTGTTCAAGCAAAGATTAAACAGTGACACATCATTTTATCTTCTAGAAAGTAAACATGAAAAGGCACAAGGTCAGGTAAAAAACACATGGGCAAAGAAGGTCCTCATCAGTATGAGAATTTTGACAGAAACCTTAATATTTCTTCTTAATAAAATCTATTATTCATAAAAATAAAAAATAAAAAGATAGATACCTTTTCAAATGGATATTTGTGAAAAGCTTCCATGCATCAGCTCTAGTAAACATCTTAAAGCCACACTGCAATATGTGTAACAACCAACATCAAGAAAAAAATGAAACATATACCTCACAGTCAGTCTGTTGGCTTTTATTAAGACAAAGGAAGATGCTGGGAATGCACACTTGCATCCAGACAAATATTGTCATGTATGGGGCATAAAAGTACCTGTGTATCACGAATTCCTGGACCGGCAGTCAAGAGGACTACAGCATGGAAACCCTTCATGAGAAAATTTCTGTACCACTTCCGCTGAAACATTAAGTAAAAACCTCTTCTAAGAAAGAGAAGTGAAGATTATAAAAAGAGAATATAAAGAGGAGAACAAAATTAACAAGACTAAACTGTAGCCAGAGCCTTCTCCTCAAGATGAGCACAGAACCAAATGCAGCAATTGGGATATCAGAAATTCTTGAACTTATATCACTAGGCAGTGCATCTCCCAACTGAAGCTCCTTTTTAGCTAGTGCACATATCTGATAGAGAGGATATCAGGTGTCAACATATATTCATTATCCTGTCTATAAACTAAGAAACCTAAAAATTGATAACTGTAGTACCAGTCTGAAAAAACAAGCTAGCACATCCACAATGTGAGTGGTCATGGCTGACACAAACCTGATTTTCAAGTTTTTCTAGATCATTAACCTTAGTTGCTCCATCAGCATCAAGCATTAGAAGTAGTTCACCACGAGAATGAAGCATTCCCTGTTTTACAATGCTTTCACAAAATTAAAAGGGCTTCAATCAATTATCATCATAAATGACCGGAAATAGACACTGGAGCATCAAAACTATCAGTCCATAATTATGTGATTGGAACAATTCAGATAGACTCACTTTTCTGATAGCTTCTCCCTTGCCATGGTTCCTTCCAAGAAGAATTACCCTTAACACTGTCTACTGTGTATCTCCTGACAAAGTCAAAAGCTACTCTGTTTGTCCCATCAGCACTCCATCATCAATTATCACCACCTGACCAGGAACCCATCCATTTATATAAATGAAGAAGAAATATTCGGAAATGTTTGTGATACTGACATTCCTACATGACATGCAACCAATAATCAACATATCATGTTTGGTAGCCAAAAGGAGGCATGTGTATTATTAACAATCTATGTAATTTGTCAAAACACTATTAAGTATTAAAACCATATATTGTCACACTGTTTGCCTGAACCAATTCAATTCACAACGATCATGAAATGTCAAACAAAACAGGTTACCAAGATAGCTTACAAAATCTCATGAGTGCTCATTTTGACCTTTTAAAAAAATTATCATAGTTTGAAGAATCTGTGCATCCCAGTAAGTTTGAAAAACAATCCTTCGTATTAGTTTAGTTGACTACTTGGAGATTGATACACTACATCAAATGAACCAACCTATTGAAGAATCCCCAAAATGTACAATAAATGTGATGCAAGACGCTAACCACTTGCTCTAAAAGCTCTAACTGATAAAGGGATGTGAATCAATCCCTTTATCTTATACCCTAAGCTAGGTCAGGCCCTCAGCCAAACCCTCCTTCGTAGGCCCCACTTCACATGGGTCCTGTCTCACACGAGTTGCCCATCTCCCACGGGTTACCCTATCTCAAGTGTGCCCCCATCTCACACAAGCTTCCCCACTTGAGCTCGGTGGGAAAATATCTCTGCATCAATCACCCCCAGTGAAGAGTTTCAAACACGAGACCTCTTACTCTGATATCACTTTGATGCAAGACGACTAACCACTTGCTCTAAAAACTCGAACTGATAAAGGGAGATGAATCAATCCATTTATCCTACAGCTCAAGCTAGGCCAAGCCTTAAGCCTAACCCTTTTTTGTGGGCCCCACTTCATGTGGGTCCCACCTCACATGAGTCACCCCACCCCGAGTGTGCCCCTATCTCACATAGGCTGTCCCACTTGAACTCGGTGTGAAAATGCCCCTGCATTAAAGTGACATTGTCTAAAAGAAGCATTTCTAATTAAGAGCTTGTAGAAAAACTTTTTAAATGAGATAAGCTTGCCATGTGATATTACTTTCCAGGAATTTTTTGCTAGACAGCTAGGAAATTGGTTCTCATGTATGACTATATTTTTAGTCATAGTACATGTGACATTTGGCCGGAAGCAACATTTGTGTTCAAGCAGCTACAAGGGCAATGAGCTACAATAAGATGAACACAACGTTAACATTGTTGCAATAGACCTCATAGAACTTGGATCAAGAAAAAAGTTCATACAACTCCAAGAACATAATCACAAGGTAATTGGAAGTTTGCAACCTCAAACTTAAATACAAATGCTTATATGTGGTAATTTCAAATTATGAATTTGGTCATCTTCAAGGAGATCAAATCTCATCAATGCCACATATTAACATGAAGGAATTATTATACTTCTGTCTTATCTTCCAAAAGGTAAACAAGTATATGGCTATTTAGTTGTTTGAGTATAACAAAATGAAGAGTATAAATGGTACAGTTAAAAAAGTACCATTATCCCACACAAGTACCAATACAAGGTCAGCTATACATATGATGGCTTCCATTCATTTGACAGATAGAGCTTATAAAGCATCATTAGAACCATAGAACTAATAACAAATCGGTGCTTCAGAATCAACTCAAGAAGCCTAACCACAAATTTAACAAAGTTAGGGTCCACATTTCTTTTGCACTGCAAGTGACCCCAAACACTTTTGCAAGGACATAATTTTTTTTGGACCAAAAAAGTGTTAGTGTAATATGTATGTTTATCAATTCCATTCCATACTGTAAACATACATGTATGTAGTCGGTCCATGTGCAGTCTACATGTACGAAGTTGTAATTGTTCATAAGTCATGTAAGTCCGGGAAGAAGTTCAAGAGGCATACTACATAAGACCAGATGAGGAAGGATCATAAACGCAAAAGACAGTGAAGCTACAAATGAAGATCTCAAGAACTTTCATACCCCCAAGTAGGATACCTCAAGAACCGACCATATGCTTTAATGGTAGAATGACTCAAAAGATCAGATGGTAAGTGTTAGTGGGTGAGACCCTAGGTGGATCATAGAGACTTACCCCATGAACCTTATGATGAGGACATTAGAGACACAAAGGGGCCCACACATGACCTTGGTGGGGTCCACACATGAAGGTGCACGAGATGACATGTGGAGGAAGCTCATGGCTACTCAATTGGAGCTCAAGTTGCTGATTTTAGGACTTTTTATTAGAATTTATTGTGTTATTTTATAGTTTATGGGTTAAGATATAATAGGTATTCTGGTTTTTATTTTTGGGTGTTTTAGGGAAGTCCATTTATTTAGAGAATGAGGGCTGATCAACCACATTACTTGAGCCCACGTTTAGGCATCTTTTATGCCATATTTTAACAAGTCTTTTAAGTTGGTTTTGCAATTGGTTAGTTTCTATTTTCCGGTTTCTTTAATTTTGAATTTGGCTGATGTAAAGAGGCAACTTGTGGGTTAGAAAATCAACCCATCCCTCTCTTATTAGGTAATGAATACAATGAATGGAGTTTATGAAAGAAAACTGGGTTCTCTTCTCTAACGAGTGGGTTTCTTCTCCTTCTAACTCCTTGATGCCAAGCTGGAGGCCATGGATGGTGATGTCCAAGGATTGAGTGGTAGGTGATTACCCTCATTGGTATCTCTTCTTCTATCTCCTTTCTTCTTCTTCTTCTTCTTTCTTTCATTGTTTATTTACTGCTTTCTACTTTCCACCTTTAAAGAACTCCAAGGTTCTTCAAGAAGCCTTTTCTTAATGAACTTTGAAAACCCATAACCCTGAAACCATGATGTCCTTTAATCCCTTATGAGTTTATAATTCAAAACTAAAGAAAACCATTCCCATAACCCGGCAGCTACCCTATCCCTTCCCTTTAATGTCTTATTCAAGAAATTAACCTTTCTTAAGTTCAGACCCTGCAAAACCTTTTAAACTCATTCCCATCGAGTGGTTGGTCTGAAATTTTTAACTCACAGAGCCGATGGATCCAAATGACAGTCTGGGATTTGCCTATACTTAGGCTTGTTTATTTCCCAGAAATTATCTTTTTTACAGCATTCTTGTCCTGGCCTGATTTTGTCTTAGAACAACCACTGTCCACTGTTTGCACCCAGAATTTAGTTCTAATCTCCCAGCAAATCTGTGCAATAGCAGCATGGTTATAACCCATTGAAATTCTTATGATACCTTTCCTGAATTACTTAGCTGCTACATCATACACAACAGTCCATTCACAACCTGCTTGAATAAATGCCACAGTGATATCAGTCCCATTATAACAGCCCCATAAATAAGACCTCTGTTTAACCAAACCCTCATATGTAAGACTCTAAACCCCTGCTGTCCTATTTCAGATCAGAATTCATGTAAACCCATTGCCACCACCTGTTTGAATAAATGACCTAGTAAGTCTGTCTTCCATAAACCTCCCTTTTATCCTTCTTGGTTTCACATCCCTGATTAATATGTTTGTTACCCGCTAATTGAATCTATAAGACCATCTCGAGGCCATAAATTTATCAGTCTTTAAGCACTAATTGATCCACAGATTTCAGTCCCTGGACACTTTGTTTATTACTCTATCTGGATTGTTATTATTCCCTAACCTGTCCTCGAACAGTATAACTTCAAAACCCTGTTATAGCCTATCCAACTTGTGTGTTGCATCACCTTAGGTGGAACCCTAATGGTTGCCTTAAAGAATTGAGCTAAAAAGGTAAAATCAAATCAAACTAACCAGTTCGATCGATTGAAAGTAGCTCAATCAATTGACTGACCAGAATGGGTCTCTTTGAGGCTTGAGCTAAGAACCATTCGATCGATCAAAAGGTCCTAGATCAATCGAATAGATTGAGGTTCTGGCTGAGAACTATTCGATCGATCGAAACCTGCTAGATCAATCAAAGACAGCTTGATTGATTGAAGACAGCTCAATTGATCGAAATTTGCAAATCAAGAAAATCTTCCCAAAACGGGAATGTATAATGGCTTTACTTTTTACCATTGTAAAGAGCCGTTGGGGACCTTCTATTATTGGTTTTGAGTGCTCTAAAAAACCAGAGGTCTTCCCAACATCTAAGTGACAAAAAATGATTAAAAAGGAACAAATATTGGCAAATCTCTGATTTTTTGAGAGGCAACCACTTCTAAACAACCTAGCAACTTCTATTACTAGTAAACCCTCTTAAAGGTCGTGTAACCTAACTTTCTCACCCTAAGTTATACTTATTAGAAAGCTTGGAGGGTGTGCTTGATTGTTAAATCATCATTTATCTTCAAGAGGGAGTTCTCTCCATCGAATTGAACATCATTGGCATATCTAAAGACTACAAATTCTTCGTATACATATTTGGACGTGTCCATTGGAATCACTAGACACCAAAGCATCCATTAGAGTCATTGGGTGCAGTTCACTACGTGTCCATCAAAGTCACTAGACATGGGTGCATCCATCGGAGTCACTAGGTGTGGATCACAATGGAGGATTCCGTTGTGTGGCTACTCTTGTTTGGCGATTAGGGAATCACTGAACTTGTAAGTGGTTTTAAGTTTTGTTGATTTCTTGTATTTAGATTATAGGTGAAATATTCTAATAAAAAATCAACACAATTTGAGGAAGAGCTTTCCGAGAGTGGAGTATAGATATACAAATTTCTGCCTCTATACGGTTGTGATTATCTGCCTCTCTTATTTGTATTATTTATGATTGTTGCATCTCTTGAATATCTTAAATCATAAATAGGTTCATGTAAATGTGCAAGATAAGTAAATTAGAAAAGAGATCCTATTCACCCACCTTCTTGGATCAATTTTGATATCAAAGCCCGGGAATTTCAATTGGTATCAGAGCTTTCAATTGGTATTAGAGCCTTTCATAAAAAATAAAAAAAATAAAAATAAAGGAAGAATGTATGAGAAATACCTCCTTCAATTGGGAGCAAACTACTAATACGCTATAGTATTCCAACCAAAAATCCACTCATGAAACTTAGCATTATAAAAATGGGACAGATGTGAGAGCTAATGAAATAACAAGGATAGAGTATCCAACAAAAGCTTCCTCGGGTCCAATAGGACAACATAATAGGCCATGAGGACGTGTCACTATGTCAGACCCCATCGTCATTACATGGATGCATATGGACATATGTTGAGATGTTCCTGAAAACATGCAAAATATTTTGTCATAGAACCAATAAAGTGAACCAAGGTTTTGTAGGGTTAAGAAGAATAAGGTTGATGTAGAATCGACAAGATTCAGCACTAGCAAATTAGGGTTTGAAGAAATTTTGATCTAATGGTTGAAAGGGGTTTTGTGATTGGATTAAAAAGCATTGTGGATTATGGAATGAAAAGTATAGGCTGCTGTAATAAAAATATAATAGAGAGGGTGCATAAATTCAGAAGGAAAAGAAAAGAAAAAAAGCCAGGCAATCACACCTAGGGTTTTAAGGCAATCACACCTTGAGTAGGAGGTATTCACACTTCCAAGAGATTTTGCAAAATTTCATTCATTCAATAATCAATTCATTACTTAATTTGAGTTACAAGAGGTCTATATAGAAGTTTCATACCCTAAACTTTCAAATTTCACTCTAACTAAACTTTCTGGAAAAGTAATTCTAAAAAACTCAATTCCCGTCATGAACTGATACCCTGCCAATATTTTGGCCATAACTTTTCCAAATCTCATTAGATTTGCAAGACCTTAAACTCATTGGAAAGGTAACTAAATAACCTTCCAAATGACACCAAAATCAAACCACACTGGAAAATTTTGAGCTTCCAAAATGGGGCTAAATAAAAGTGATGAAAAAATATATTTTACTTCTCAAAAAAATAAATAAAACTATTCTATTTAGAAATAGATTAAGAAAAAAAAAAAACCAAACTGACTAATAATAAACTAACCTAGATTAACCTTTTCTTTTGGAGGGGGAGGTAAAAACCTAGATTTACAAAGCTAAAAGTTATTTCCATACAAAAATGTTAAACCCAAAATACTCAAAATACCCCAGCATACACCCATCAAATTTGAGTATGAGCTGTTTCTTGTTCTGCATCAAAGGTCTTATTCTAAAGAAGCCAAGGCAAGATTTAAGTAGTTGAAGACACAAACACACACCAAAAAAAGAGAAAGACAAAAAATTTCAGGACAGCAAGCCTGTTTAGGGGTGGCAATGGGAAAGGGTAAATTGGGTTGACCATGAAGGGTAAGAGCTTAGTACCCAACCCATTTAATAATCAAGCAGAAAATGCAACACTAGATATAGGGAAAAAACTGGTGGAACAACCACCATCAATAGAAGGAATCACTCCAAAACTTCCACAATTTAAATAAACTTCTACTCTTCAGTAGCTTCAAAATAAAGGATTATATAAGGTTAGAGGCAGCAGACTCTTCATTCTATTCCAATGAAAACTCTAAGAAGTTTCGATGTTATAAAAAAATACACCAGCTTTCCTTATTTAAGTACAATTACTTCACCACAGAAACTAGCCCTCCAGTAATTAAGCTCTTACTAAAAAAAGGTTTGATATTTAATATAGAATATCCTAGACACATTTAGAAACTAAAAACTAAATCTTAAAAAAAAAAATAGAGGATAGAACTGGGTCCTCTATTTGGCCGAGGAATAGAAATGGACTGTTATGAGCCATAAAACAATTCTCAGATCCGTCATTGCTGACTTGGTTTAGTGGGCCAAAAACTCACATCATTAATAGGAGTTTTAATGGGCCCAAGCATGCTGGAGAAATGCCAGCTTGGACCACCTGCACTTTTAAATTAACTTTAACATAGGTGTTAAGCTTAAAATTGTAACAAAATGATTTCCTCGTAGTTGCAAAATCAATTTCAATGATACATTATAAATAAAACCATACCTCATAAGAAAAGGACTTGTCCTTCGCCGCACGTTGTTGGAGATAACTACGAAGCAAAGATTCAATAATCATCATGCTTACAAAATATGTTATATCTCTCTCTACAGTAACAATTACTATAATCACTTGACGCTGAAAACTGTATTATTATACCGCTAAAAAAACAGTATTATGATAGAAAAGGATTAAAAGGTATGGGGTATACAAAATAATTATAAAATATCATATTCAGAAAATAAAAATTAAATAATATGCTCAGTGGAGACAAATTTGAAGTATCAACTTGTGGATAAAAAACTCTTACCAAAACAAAAAAACTTGTGCATAAAGAAGCAACAGAAATCAGAACCCCTTCAGGTTTATGTGCTTCCAAGTCACTATAACTGTACCAAAGACAACTTGTTTTATAACCCAAGAAATGAATGAACCAGAGGCCCAATCAGCCATCTTTGTGTTCCTATGAGTTAATTCTGTGGGCCTGAAAAGTCAAGATTTGAAACCCATAAAATCCAGTCCAGCCAGCAGGCCCAAAGAGAGTATGGTCATGTTGGTTTCAGTAGTTTTTAATTAAAACTTTTGGCTACTAAAAGTTCAGTCATTATTGGCTTGATTTTTATTTTGTTTCTTAGTTAGGAATCTTATTTGGAGAAGAGTTACATTATGAAAGTGAAAGTTTTATCTCCTTTAATTTTTCAGTCCTTATTTCAGGAGTCAAAACTTGCCCATTTGACTTGATTTTGGCAAAATAACAAAGGACTTTAGTTACTTTTCCAACAAATCCAGTATCTTGCCAATCCGATATGATTTCAGAAAAGGCTACAGTCAAGATACTGGCAAGGAATCAGTTTATGAAAGTTATCTATTATAAAATCATAATTTAATTAGGAGTCTCTTTCAGTAGTCCTTGGTAGCCAAGGTTTGCATAGGATTATGTGCCTTTTATATAAATATGGAACACACCTATTGATGTAAGACAGCAAAGGGATAATGGTGGGGTTGAAGGGATGAATAAGAAGAGATTAAAGGGACTATATTAATAGAGTTGATGGCTGTAAAGAAATCAGAAGAAAGTAATTATGAAGGATTTAAAGTAAGAGAAGAAGGAAGAAAGAGAAATGAGAAGGTTAAGAAGAGATTAAAAAGTTTGTTGTGAACAATAACTCATGAATAGCAACTAAAGATGAAGAGAGAAGAAAATTATAAAAGAATAAGACTAGAAGAGAAAGGAATCTTACCTAGCATTTCACATGGTAGAAGCCTTCAACTAAACTTCATTCAATAAAATAAAATTCTATGTTTGTTACACCACTTCATCTCTTCCATATTTATAAAGAAACCTTATTATTAATCCTAGACAAACCTTCACCCCTAAGAAATTACCTAAAGAGACTCATAATTAAAATAGGACTTCGAAAAACACATATCTTGTCATATTTTGATACCTTGATAATATTTCGCCATAACTTTCCAAATCGCATCGGATTCATAAGATCTTGGGCCCATTGAAAAGGTAAGTCAATAAACTTTCAAATGAAACCAAAATCAAGCCAATCAAGTAAGTTTAGTAAAAAACCTACAAGTGATAAAGAAACAAGGAAGAAGAAAAAGAGAAGGGGAAAACAAAGTATGGAGAAATACGTATTGTGTGTGTTAGGGTATTCCTCTCACACAATAAGGTATATACATAGAGAGAGAGAAATACCCCCTTATACACATACTTCTACTCTCCCCCTCAAGTTGGTGTGTAGGTAGAACACATACCAAGCTTGCCAACTAAGAATTAAAAAAAGAACTACTCAACCCTTTAGCTAGTCAATCTGCTAATTGTTCATTAGTTTTAATAAATGGAATACAAATTTGTCCATCCATGAGCTTCTCCTTGATAAAATGATAATCTACTTCAATATGCTTGGTACGGTCATGTTGTACTAGATTATGTGCTATGTTGATTGCTGCTTTATTATCACAGTATAAGGTCATTGGTCCTTGGACTAGAAATCCCAACTCTACAAGAATAACTTCAGCCATAATAATTCACAAATACCATGAGCCATAGATCTATATTCAGCAGCACTTGTGCGAGCTACTATACTTTGTTCTTGCTCCTCCATGTGACTAGATTTCGTCCAACAAAAGTACAGTACCCAGATGTGGATTTTCTGTCAGAAGCTGAACTTGCCCCAATCAGCATATGTATATGCCTCAACATGTAATCCACCTCTTTTAGCAAACAGTAGCCTTTTCCTAGATTTCCTTTCAGAAACCAAAGTATCCTAAAAACAGCTTCCATGTGAACTGTGGTAGGGGCATGCATGAATTGGCTAATAACACTCACAGCAAAGGCAATATCAGGACGTGTCATAGAGAGATAAATCAAACTCCCAACTAATTGCCTGTATCTACCTGCATCAATGAGTCTTGCACCATAATTCTTAAATATTATTTTTCTTGGTTATCTACTCACATCTTTGATGTACATGTCATGATTCTTTGTTACTTGCAAAGAATAATTTTTAGGTTAGTTTAACACTTTATTCATTTTATTGTATTAAAAGTTTACCTATTGATTGTAGACTTATTAATTACTTTCTAATAGTAATCACATACTAACTTATAATTCTTGATTAACTTCCTAGTTATTACATAACCTTTATTCTAATGGTTATGAAATCACTTATAAGTTGCTCTTTAATCACTTCAAAATCATTTTATAACTACTTCCAGTTTGCTTCTTGCTGCCTTCCCCAATCATTTCTTTCTCAATTTAAAATTGTTTCTCGCCTTTCATTTTCCAAGAAAATTTAAACTTCACTTCTCACTTGCCTCTTTGGTAACTATGGAATAAAAACAAAGCTCAATGGCAGCATGTCATATCATTGTTAGGATGTGACGTAGGCTGCAAGAAAACACCCTGATTCAGAGAAAAACAAAGACACAAAAGAAGGAACAAACCAAGGGAAAAACCAACATTTTGCAGGGATGTGCTCAACTAGTCAAAACGTTTCAGAAAAGGGCTCTGCAAATTTTATATTTCTTCATAAACATTGAACGAGAGTTTTACAATAGAAAAAAAAAAAACTATTTAACGTATCTTGTGGGGCTTCTTTCGATCAATCTTCTCCAAGAATTCCAACTCCACATGGCTTGTATCAGGATGGCTCCACAATGGAAGTCAAGGTCCTTGGCGACCTACCCATTTACTTATGGATGCCCATACTCTAGTTTCCTCTCAAAACATCTTCTCACAGTGGATTCCTAGAGAGGAAAATTCTACAGAGGACAAGTTCACTAAATCTGGAGAAGGCAAGATAGGATGTACATCGGTGCAAACCTTCATGTGCAAATCTTAAAGTCTTATGATTAAGTAATCAGGGAATGTGTTCATTAGAGGTTTTAATGTGGCTTCAGATCATCTTTCTATCTCCCACCTGCAGTTTGCAGATGACACCATTATCCTTTGCAATGCATCCATAGATCAGATTGAATTTCTCATATGCCTCCTAAGATGTTTAGAGGTGGTCTTGGGTCTCAAAGTGACCTAGCTAAAAGTTAAATGTTTATTTCCCTCTTCATAGCTTGGCCTCCCCTTGGAATCAAAATTTAAAAATGAAATTGTTTGGGAGCTGTTGGTGAAAAGGGTAAGTAGAGTATTGGAATCTTGAAAAACTTTTTTTCTCTCGAAATGATGCAAGTTCACCTTTGTAAAAAGCTCCTTAGCTTGTATTCCGAACTACTTCATGTCGCTCTTTATGATTCCAGCATCAATGGCATTGAAATTAGAAAAGGGTCTTAGGAATTTTTTGTGTAATGACAGAGTAGAGCGAGAAAATATCACTTAGTGAAATAGTAAAAGGTTTGTATGCCAATGGAGAACGAAGGGTATGGTATTTGAAACTTGAGACTTCCTAATCTATCCCTTCCTGAAAAATAGCGGTGGCATTTTGGGGTGGAGAAGGAGAGCCTATGGGAAGAAGTGATGATAAACAAAAATGGGTCGGTCTCAAAGTGGAAACCTAAGGAGGTGAATCTATGTCATGGGCTAGACATCTAGAAATCTATAGTAAATAGGTATGCAGAGTTAAATAAATTTACCTAGTTAGAGATGAAATTGGGCAAGGTACAATTATGGCAAGATAAGTGGTGTGAGACTGCCCCACTTAAAGAGACATTTAGCAGAATATACTTAATAGTGGCAAATAAAAAGCGTGTTGTAGCTACCCTTTTTAATACAAGCATTGGCAATGGAATCTGGTGCCACAAGCTTGGAATGAATTTAAAAGATTATGAGATAGAGAAGTTTTTGAACCTTCTAAATCATTTGAAGCATCTTAGGCCAAACCCACAAGAGGTAGAAAGATGGATTTGGACTAAAGAGAGAAGAGGCGAATTCACAGTTAAATCCTTTTATGCATAAAAGATGATTTGGTGTTCTCATATTCCCTCCAAAGTAGCTTCTATCCTGTGCAATTCCTTCATGAATAGAATTCTTACAATGATCCTGAAACTAAAAGGTTGAAACTTGGAAGACAGCTGTGTGGCATGTATAAGGACAATGGAAATTGTATACCATTTGTTTGTTCATTGTGAGCTGGTGCACAAAGTGTGGGACTCGTTTTTTCTAAGTTAGGAGTATGTCCGAACGGCGCCTAGTGGGCATAGATGAAACCTCCAATGAGGTTTCTACCGAGGGTTATTTGTTGGTGCATTTGAAAGGAAGAAATATGAGAATCTTTGAGAGTAAGATTTCCTCCCAAAGGGCCCTCCCTCTTCAAGTATATCACTCCTCTGGAGTGATGCTTAATTAAGGACTTCGCAAAAGAAACTTAGGATGCCCTATGGGGAGGGATGCATGTGATCTCTGTGTGAGTTTTATTAGTTATGTTCTTGTTATGTATTATGCTTTTGTTTCTTTTTGTATTGTCATCAGCCCAGTGATTGTTTTTCCTTTGTATTAATAAATTTCAGTACCGTTCGAAGAAAAAAAGATCCCCATGGCAGCATGTGATATCATAAGCATTAATAACTTAATGTTAAGCCAGTATGACTTAAAGTAAACTTTGAAAACCATTTTTTATAAATAACAAGGATTTTATTGCAAAAAATAAAAGAAAAGGAGTACAAGAGAAAAAGGAAAAACCATATCCATAGGCATTTCATGACATGACTGGGAATATGCTTTCTTTATACAAGGTTGCCCAACCCCCCATTTGGCAAGTCTATCCGCCGCTTCATTTTGGATTTTGGGATGTGAGCTAGAGGTGTATTCATTCTAAACTTAGCTCCCTAATTTCTTGGATGAAACAAGCGAGACTCCATAGACCGAAACTACTTCCCAAATCCCTACTTACAACTACAATTGAGTCTCGTTCCACTAAACATCCCCCAATACCTGTAGCATTTAGCTCATGCAACCCTGTTAGAAGGGCATATACCTCCGCCTTGGAAGAGTCTGTGACACCCAGAGGGCCACTGATAACAAAAACCACATTGCTACTTGAATCTCTAAGGATCCACCCAAAGCTCGATGAAACTGGGTCTCCAAAAGAAACCCCATCAAAATTTAATTCAAAAATTCCACTTGGTGGGGGAAGTGAGAGCATTCCCAAAGGCCTTTGTGATGGGCTTCTTATGGATATAACTACCAATCCCACGAAAAATCCATTACGAAATAGATCTCCCCAAAACAGTTTACCTCTTTTCCCCAAGAAGGCACTCCTCCATTGAGAGATGAGGTCAAAAAGTCCATCTGGCATCACCCATGAGATTCGAAGCCTTGACAAAAAGAAATTCCATGTAGCACTTGAAAACCGGCAATGTATCATTATGTGATTTCTAGACTCTCCATCCTTTTTACATAGCATACAAATACGAGGGGATAGATCTTTATGAGGTCTCCTATTTTGTAACATCTCCATAGTGCTAATCCAAATTGCAACCTATGTGAACGCCTTGACTCTAGGGGCACCAAGGAATTCCAAATCTTTTGATGTGGGAAGGGTTATGAGGATGTAGGACATTGGATGAGTTACGAAAAGAGAGACTTGTAAGTAAATTTTCCAAAAGGTTCAATAGAAGATTGGCTATAAGATCCACTTCCGACTCATATATGTCTCTAGAAAAAGTTAAGTTCCAAGAGATGCCAAATTGGGAACAAGATATTAGATTTCATGACACCTTTTGTGTGGAGATACAATAAAATCTTGGAAAAGAATCTGAAATGGGGGGATCACCCCACCAAAGATCCTCCCAAAATTGAATATAACACCCGTTTCCTACAACAAAACGAGTACAAAGGAAAACAATAGAGTGCTTTAAATGATTTTTTTCCAAGGAGACATTAAAGGAATAATGGGATATTGACACACAAATTGCATAACAATCCATTTGGGTCTAATCCATACTTATTGCAAATCATAGATTGCCACAAACTACCTCTTTCTGAAGCAAATCTACCATTTCCACAAAAATGCCGTTTTTCTCTCCTTGAGTCTACCGATTCTTAAGCCCCCCCTTCTCCCCACCCCTTTTGGCCTTCCAACATCCTTCCAGTTTTTTCACCAACACCATCCCATAGAAAATTTATTTGATTCTATTCAATTTTCTTAACAACCTTCCCAGTCATTCCAAACAATCCATATAATAGATAGGGATGCCTTTAGGGGATGTCAAATGGGAACACCTCCGATATCATACATGGGGATGCCTTTAGGGGCTCCCTACAAATGCAAAGAGGTTTGGAACCCGGTGCTTAAGAGAATTCACAAACGTTTAGTAAGTTGGAAGGGAATGTACCTCTTAAAAAGAGGGAAGATCACATTGCTCAAGTCGGTCCTTTCAAGCCTCCCAACTTACTTCCTCTCTCTTTTTGTGATTCCCTCCTCAACTGCAAATGAGATTGAAAAAAACTAGAGGAAATTTCTTTGGTACCAGATTTTGGATAGATATATGGTGTACTCAAAGACCGTTAATGATACAAGCCCTGTCCATCTATGCTATTGCTAGCAACAAGAATGCTTGGGTAGCGGACTATTTGTAAGTTGATGGGAACAGATCTAGATGGAAGGTTCTTGTGAGAAGACACTTGAATGATTGGGAAATTGATGAAATAGCTAGGTTGCTTGGATACTAGACCCGCTCTAAATCAATCCAAACATGGAGGATCAGTGCATATGGATCTTAATAGTGAATGGTCAATTTTCTGTCCGATCATGTTATAGTATGTTGGAAGAAATTGAAAGCCCAACCTTTCCTTGGCATTATATCTTGGGCCTGAAAATTCCTTCAAAGGTAAAATTCTTCATGTGGACTGCTTGCAAAGGGAAGATTCTCACCATAGATAATCTCCAAAGGTGAGGTATGATCCTTCCAAATGTGTATAATCTATGCTACCAGGAAGGAGAGTCCATAGACCACATCCTTATTCATTGTATTTTTGCTAGGGAGGTGTGGTGTATGATTCTCGAGAAGATAGGGATCCCTTGGGTTTTCCCAAAAATCTCAAGAGATTAATTCTTTCATGAAGGTTGTCAAGTTCGTCCCCTATGGGAAATCTCATCTAAAACCAAATTCTCCCCTCAGTTTGTTAGATCATTTGAGTGGAAAGAAACCAAAGATGCTTTGAAAACTATGCTATGCCCTCTCTTAATGTTTTTAGAAAAGCTAGGGATAAATGGTGTTTTTGGGTTGCTAATTGTAAAAATGGGGAGGGAGCTGTCCCTTTTGTGGGCATGAAAAAAGGGTGGGGAAAATGATTAGACTCCTGTACTTGATCCCCTCTGTGGGTTTTTTCTTGGGGATTCCTTATCCCCTTTCAATGAATCACTTTTTCTTAGCAAATAATAATAATAATAAACAGGATCCAGAAAGATCACTCTTAAGAGTACCACCCAAAAGCAAGCCAAGATACTTCAACGGTCATCTCTCCACTTTACACCCTATAATCCCAGCATAAAGATCCATCTATGAATCCTCCACCCAATGCCCACTAGACTTGATTTTGCCAAATTAACTTTAAGGCCATATATAACCTTAAAAGCCTTCAAGACGTATTTTGTGTTTTTAATTGCCCTTATCAACCTCTAGAAATGAGATGGTCTCATCTGTAAATTATAAATGAGACACCGATTGTGTGTTGGCCCCCATGCTAAATCCCATAATCAAACCTTCAGATTTTCTCTCTCTAGAAGTAAGCTAAAGATATTCGCTACAATAGTGAACAAGAATGGCAATAATGGGTCCCCTTGCTGCATCACTCTAAAAGAAGCAAAGAAACCTTTCGATTATCTATCAAGTAAAATAGAAAAGAAAGGTTATCTAATACATCCCATGATCCAAGAAGTCCATTTTGGCTTGAACCCTTTTCTCCTTAATACCCATTCAAGAAAATCCCAATCAGCCCTATTATATGCTTTCTCCAAATCCACCTTGCATACCAACCCTAGAATAGAAGACTTCCTTCTTTCCTTAACACACTCATTTGTTATATGGGAACCATACATGATCTATCTTCCCCTAATGAACCCCTAGGGTGTTTGAAATAATGCCCTCCATAACCCTCTTTAGTTGATAAGAAAGGAATTTTGAGATGATCTTGTAGAAGCTGCCAACAAGGCTAATAGGTCGAAAATCCAAAAAGTCCCTTGATCCTTCTTTTTACAGCTTTTTTTTTTAAAAGATAAAGTAATTTATAAAGAGAAATCGGCAAAAAGGTACAAAGCGCAGTATGAGAGATGCTTAGAAAGCAAAACAAAAGAACTCACAAGAGCAGATGAGAGGCAATTAATCCCTCTGAGATGAGAAGATAAGGGGTACCCCAATCAAAGATCCATGAGCTGAAAGATGTGCAGCCACTCTAGGAGGAAGACATCCAATAAAAAATCTTTGAAAGTACAGAATCAGCCAGCTTAAAGGGGAGGAGGCTCCCGCAAAGATCCTCCTATTATGCTCCTCTCAAATGGACCAACATATGACTACAGGAATCAAACTCCACACTCTCCGACCCAACTAAGACTGATCACTAAACAACTAGGCCAACCAATAAAGAAATAAGAACCTTAGAGACATCGGCTAAGTCCAAAGTACCCTGAATCTGACAAACATATAGTTCCATAAGGAAGCCGCCACCGGACAATTGATAAAAAGATGGCTTGAGGACTCCCTAGCCGACAAGCACATACAACACCAATTTGGGATCACCATTCCTCTACGAATTAGATTAACAATGGTCGGGGCACGATCCCACCACAGCTCCCACAAGAGATAGGATACCTTAGAGGAAGTTTGAGAGTTCCAAATAAGCTTGCAAGGGAAGGAATGGGGGATTGCCGAATTCAAAGCCAAACATAGACTTAACGGAGAAACCTTTCTCTTCGTTCGGAAGCCAAAGTCTCTCATCCTCCAACTCTATATCCCCAAGGTAATACCTCTTTAAAAGCTTCAGCATTTGGTCCATTTCCTCAACCTCCCAACCATTCAGATTCCGTCTAGGTTGAATGTTTAAAAAGCAAAGCGATCTTGTTTTGATCATGTGAGACTTCACTGTACCCCATTTAGATTCCGCAAGGGAATAACAAGAAAAGAGCCTACATAGAGGTTCAGATGTGCACCATGGATCCTACCAAAACAAGACCCTTTCACCATTAACCTTGAATCTTGTGAATGTAGAAAAAAGCTTCACTCCAATGCTAATGCCCTTCCAAACCTTACAACCAAAGGCCCAATGGATCCCAACAAAGCCAGTCATTCCTCTCTTCTCCATATTTTGCAGTAATAAGTCTTCTCCATAGAGCTTAATGATCAACACCAAATTTTCACAACCATTAGTTTAAGAGAACCCTGTTAAGATTACGAATAGACCAGTTTCCCAAACCCCGACCCACCGGTCTGTACACTTCCTTCCACCCCACCTAACTGATTTTTCTCTGCCCATGGCTTAAGTTCCAAAGGAAATTCCTTTAGATTTTTTCAATTTGGTTGATAACAGAAGCCGACGCTTTAAATAAGGATAAGAAATAAAGAGGAAGATTTGACAGAACACTTTTTAGCATCACCAATTTTCCCCCTTTAGAAAGGTAACCTCATTTCTAACTAGAAAGTCTCATTCTCATTCTTTTTACAATAGGATTCCAAATGGCCTTTGAAGACGACTTCGCCACGAGAGGAAGTCCAAGGTAGGATATAGGGAAAGACCACACCTTGCATCCAAGAATAGAAGAAAGCTCATTAGTATTCGGAACATCACCAACAGGACTTAGAGTTGATTTGTGAAGATTAACCTTCAAGCCCAATGTTCCTTCAAGGATGAGAAGGCAACACAAATCATCATACTTTCCAAATCAGCCTTCAACATGAAAAGAGAGTCATCAACAAACTAAATAAAGGGGATCAATGGACCACCAATAATAAGAGAAAATCCTTCCAATAAGCTAGTGGCTTTTGCCCTGGTTACCATCCTACTCAAAAGTTCCACAACTATAATAAACAAGTATGGGGATAATAGATCACCTTGCCTTAAACCATTGTTACCTTTGAAAAAACTTTTAAGAGAACCATTAACCAAAATAAAACATGGTATCAAATATCTCGAAATATCTTAAATATCTTCCGACATATGTTTATATTTACTAGGACCAACATGACATATTCCTATACCGACACGAAACATTAAGCACATTATAAAAATTATTTTTTTTGTCAACATGATGTACGATGTTGGTGTGTTGAGCAAATATTCCCCTTTCACAGTGTATTATTGTCTAATATCGATATTGTATTGTTATAATAAAAGATTATATGAAAAACGATAAATTTCAAAGAAAGTAAAAAGATGGAGAGGAAAAAGTTGAAGATAAGAAAAAAGAAAATGAAGAGAATCTACTTGTTCCCTTATGCTTATGTGGTTAGATTATAATATTTTTGTCAACCATTATATATGCATGTGTATTTTTAAAGAATATTTAAATACAAGTATATTAAAATAAGTTATCATTCCTAATGAATCTATTTGTTTCATTGTGTATATGTAGTTAGATTAGAATATGTTTCTTAAGTTTCCATGATTTTTACATTTTTCTTTACGATATTTCTGACATTTCCAATAAATGTCTTATTTTAGCCTGACCAATATTTCCACTAACACTGACATTTTGAACCTTAAAATAGAATAGGATGGGGAGGAGATGTAAATTTTAATCCAATTTCTCCATTTAATTTCAAATGCTATTTGGTGAAGCATCCAATCTAAATAGCTCAAACTAACATGGTCATAAACTTTCTCTATATCAATCTTGCAAAGAATCTTAGATCTACCCGCCTTTAACATCGCATCAATGCTACTCATTGGCCAACAAGGAGCGCTCCGTAATTTGATGACAACCCGAAACAAAAGCATTCTGATAAAGTCGAAATGATCTCCTAGAGAGTAGCCCTTAGTTGGATGGATAAGATCTTAGACAGCAATTTATATAAACAGCTCACCAAGCTAATTGGGTGATAGTCCTTTAACTCAACGGCCCCTTCCTATTTAGGAATGAGGGTAATATATGTCGTACTAAGACTTTTGTACCATGGATCCTTAGAATGAAAAGCCTCTAAAGCAACTAATGCCTCTTTACCAACCACATCGCAGTAAACCTTCAGGAATTTTATTGGAAATCCATCAGGGCTTAAGGCCTTGTCCTCCTTCATACTATTGAGAGCAACTTTCACCTCATCCTCCAAAAAAGGCCTCTCAAGCCACCTTTGTTGATCACTTGATCCGCTGGAAATCAACACCTTACAACACCAAGTGAGTGGGAAACGGTTCCAAGTGCAACTTTTTATAGAAAGTTTCAATATTATCCCTGATTTTGTCCTAGTCAAAGACCCCCATTCCTCATCCACTTTGAGCTTACTAATCATGTTGATAGAAATTCTCATGTTCACAATCCTATGAAAGAACTTGGCGTTTCGATCCACCTCCTTAAGCCATGTGAACCTTGACTTCTGCCACCAAGAAATCCCCTCCATACGGAAAAAATTATTATAGGTTTGCACAGCTTCAACCTTACGACCATAAAAATATCATTAGTCCCTTTGTTTATGACTCCATTTTCATGAAATTCTTGGAACATCTTCATTAAATCAGTCTTAATTGTGTCCCAACAACAAACAACCTTATCCCAACAATTTGGGGTCGGCTACACGAATCCTGTTCCGTCATTCTGCTTTGTTTAGGGCCTAATCTGTTGTTAAATTACAAGCTGCCATATCCCTCTTTACTACCTCCACCCAGGTCAATTTTGGCCTTCCTCTAGTCCTTCTAGCACCTCAAAATGCACAATCATATGAAATGGGAAAAATTATAGTTTACTTCTGACACTTAAAAAGAGGGTCAAAATTTTGGCACACATACATATATATGCATATTTTGATATTTATGTATAAACTATGAACATTAGTGGGTGTGTGTATTACAAATATTCTAAACCAATCAACTTTGAAGTACAAAGACCCATTTTCCCCTTCAACTTCCTACTTCCACAGTGATGCAGGATACAAGGAAAGATACCAACAATTGATGCTGGATATTCCAATCGGCCCTCAAATAAATTGTCAAATTAAAAGTGAGGAAGCAAATAGTTCAAGAATTGGAATTTTAGAACACAAGTAGCCACGAAATTAAGAAATTTGGTAAATAGAATCAAAGAAAATAATTTAAAATGAATTAGGAGAGAAAATAAGTAGAAAAAACCAAAAAGGGTATTTTTGTAATTTTTGACAGAAAGTCCAAAAATTACCAAAATGTCATTCTAACACATCAGAAATTCCAAAAATTTTAGGGTAGTTTCTAATTTGTTTAAGGGTTCTACAGTTAAAAATTCATGATATCTAGATAAGATTTGATAACCCAAATCATGAAATTTCAGAAACTTGCAAAAATTCTTTAATGAAGTTTAATGAAATTAGAAAGGAATCTTTGAATTTTAAAAGAGAAGGAGAGTACGATAAACAGAAAAAAGGAAAGATAAGAAGAGACTAAGAGAAAGAAAGAGAAAGATATGACATATACCTTGAAGAAGAGAGGGAGAGTGAGAAGACATCATGAGTGCACTTTAGTCTACAATCCATGATGGACTAGAGAAGGGGGAGCCTAGGAGATGGCGTCACCCTATGTGGAAGGGAAAAAGGACCAATCCATGGCTCCTTTGGGAGATCACCCAATAACACGTTTTGTTTAATCAATCTTTAATGTATTAATCAAGGGGAGGGGGTGTCTATAAATAGGTTTACAACCTATAGAATTTAGAAACTTGCTAAACACTTAAACTTGGAGACCAAATATTACTAAAAACTTACTTTCCTAATTTAGAAACTACTAAAAACTTTAAACATGTTACCTAAGACATATTAAAATAAAAAAACCTTATAAAACATGACTTTCCTAAAGTCTAAAACTACTAAAAATTGACTTTCTACAATACAACCTTCCAATAACACCATTCTTGTCATTCATTGATACTCTTTTAGTAAATTTGTTATAACTTTCCCAAATCACCTCGGATTTGCACAATCTTGGTCTCGTTAGAAAGGTAACTGACTAACCTATTTGATACGTTTCCACGATACATTTCTGTTTCCATGGGGATCGAAGCCTTAACTGAAACCGAAACTTCGAACCTATTATGTGTGTTGATAATCTAGCAATCAACAAATAACTATCAAGTATACATCTCCTATTCTAAGACTTCATGATATTCTTGACATGATGGATAGTTTTACTATGTTTTAGAAAATAGATCTCAAGAGTGGCAACCATCTGATTTGTACACACCATAACAACAAATGGAAGATTGCTTTTAAGAATAATGGTGGATTGTATGAGTGGCTAGTCGTGTCCTTTAGTCTTTCTAATGCACCTAACATCTTCATATGAGGGCCATGATCTAGGTATTTCAACAATTTATTGAACATTTCCTTGTTAAGTTAAGAGGATTTTACATTATGAGAAACTCTATATAAAGTTGAAGAAGTGTTCAGTCATAGTTTCTAGTGTGGTATTTCTTGGGTATGTGGTTTCCTATGAAGGCATTAAAGTTGATTGAGAAAATGTAAAACCAGTTCTCAATTAGCCTATTTCTACTTCTTTACATTAAGTACGTAGTTTCCACAGGCTGTCTACCTTTTATAGGCATTTTTTCTATAGCTTCAGTACTATTAAAGTTCTTATAACTGATTGTAAGAAAAAAGCTCAGTTCTCCTGGTAAAAGGCAGCAACTAAGGCCTTTGAAGAACTGAAGAAGAAACTCCTCGAGGAGCCTATTCTACGTCTACTAGATTTTTTTTAAGTCTTTGCCAGTGCATGTGATACATCTAATGTGGGTATAAGCGGTGTATTTTTTCAAGAAGAAAATCTAGTGGCATATTTATGTAAGAAACTCAATGAAACAAAATAAAGATATTCTACATATAGTAAGGAATTCTATAATTCTCATCATAAGAAGCTAAGCCATAAACATGCTAAATTCGTTTCTTTCCTTTGGCAGTACACTTTAGATATCAAACATAAGGCTGGCTGAAAAAATTAAGGGCAAGGATTTTAAACCTGGATTGGGTCAGATTGGTCAAACCAGATCAGGTTGGTCGATCTGATGTGGAATGGTCAGATTGTTGGGATTGCAAAACGGGTCGATCCTTGATTTCATGATTACGGGGGGACATCCAACATGCTATATATACCTTGTATTGCTTATTTTAAGTAATGAGTTTTAGAAGAAAAACTTGCCAACAGCTCTTGGATGTGTAATTGCTCCATTCCAAAGTGTGCGTGGCTTGAAACCCTAAGTGTGATTGCCTAGGTTCCTCACCTTTTATATTGATTTTCTTATTCTTCTATATAAGAAAACAAGTTATTGTTCACGAGTTACTTTGCAAATTATTGTTCTCCTTTCTTATCTTACTTTGAATCCTTTTCAATTAGTTTTTTTCTTTTTCGATTTATTTACAACAACAGTGATGAGGACATTAGGACTAGGGGTGATACTTTTCAGACTTATCAAAGGAGACGGAGGAGATCCAGGTCCTTGCTATGGTTCGGAGAGAGGCCCAACTTGATATTCTGACTTGGGGGAGCTTAGTTTATGTTTAGGGATTTATTTTATACTTAGTAGTTGTTTATTTTCATGTTGCACATTTATTTTGTCACATTTGAGGGTATTTGAACAGAATGGCAGAACATGATTTGTGTAGCCAACCCCAAATAGTTGGGATAAGGCTGTTTGTTGTTGTTGTTGTAGGGTATTTTAGGAAGAAATTGTCTAACAGGGGTTATTTTAGTATATTTTATGTTTTTGAGGGTATTTTGGGGAGAAATTGTCTGAAATGGGGTATTTCGGTCCTATGGACCTTATCTTATGCAACCCTAGGTGTGGGGATCTCTATAAGAGACTCCCACACGCCTCCTCTTTTTTAATGAATAAAAATTCAAAAATTTCAGCTCCCTTTCTCTGGTTCGTGAATACCAAGAGCTTAACCCTAGAAAGGGCTTGGATTAACTCCAAGTAACGGTGATGGTGAAGGCTGGCCCCTTTCCTTTAGTTCTCTTTCTTCTTCCCTGTTCTTTATTTCCATTAACACCTAATTTTTAGCAAGCTAGAAAATTACTTTTGGTAAGAGATTTCATCACTGGCTTGAAGATCCAAGGTTTTGAAGTAGTTTGAACATCCAGGGAGTTACCTAAGGCCTAGGCGACACACCTTGTGGAGAGTTAGAGTTCTTTTCTTCAAGACCTAAGGAAATCCCAAGAGAGATTCCTAGGTGGGGCGGCACCTACAAAATCTGGGCACATTTGAAGTGTTTCTTCTATTTAGATTGGTTCGCTTGGATGAGTATTGATTATTGCGGAGATCATTGCTAGCAACATCCGGAGGATTCATCCATATCAAATTCAGGTGCAAACTTCCAATTTTTCAGCTTTAATCTTGTTCTCCTTGTGTGGAATCTTGTGGATTTGTTGGCTATAGATGGAGAAAGTTTAGGGCTAATTTTCTGGGATTTAATTGAACCTTCAGCCCATAAATTTTGAGGCTAATCAACCTCGACCCAATCCCTTAAATTCCCATTGCAAACTCATGCATTTCAGCCCATTGAATCCTCATGTTTAAATTTCTTTAAATTTGATGCCTCCCACATGTTTGTGATAATATCCAAAAGAACAGCTTGCTGGATTTTCTTTAATAACAGCTCATAGTACTTTTCTAACTCTTGGGAAAGATACCATAAGTCCATTAACCCACATTGGTTTAACCCTATGACATGTTACTTGCACTTTACATTGATTTCACCACTTTAAAAGTCCATTAAACATGTTTTTGAGCAACCATAATTTTCGGCCAGCAAACTGGACATTGGTTGTTTCCTAATTTTGTTGGAAATCCAAAGAACACAGTAGGATTTAATTTTCTCTTACTTTTTTTTCTCGAACACTCAATATTACAGATCTAAACTTACTTGAAAACCAACTAAACTTGTATGCTATGGTGCTGCTAGAAATCTAGTTTATAAAGTTACATAATCTATGGTATTCTTGGCTTAGTCTCCTATAGCACACACTCGCTCACCTTCATGCATGTTGCATCAAATAGAAATCTGTTATTATAGTCCCTTCTATCTCTTGTCCAATCATCCTTTAAACTGTTGGATCAAAACCTTCACTAAACCCTAATTAGACTATACAATTTTATGCATAAATGTAAACCAGAACCTAAAATCATTTCTTCCCCTTCCAATCTGAACTTAATAAATTTAATTGTGGACACCAAAACCCCTCTTTTATTTATCTTATTAAATCCTAGCTGGCTTTTGTTTGCGTAGAGGTTTAATGCCATGATATTTCTAGTGCTGAATCTATTTTTTTTAATGAATAACTATTTATTAAAAAATGAAAACAAAGAGAAAATACAATGACTGAGAAGGTCAAAATAAATGGGAAAGTAAAAGAACATGAGAAACACTATCCCTTAGCTAGATAGAATGAAATATTCAAGAATGCCAATCCCTTGTAAGATCATTAATAGATAGAACCTCAAAGTCCTATGAAGTCATAGCCTAAGATGCAACCTCAAATGTGATGGAGTCCATAACTTTGGAAGAAGATCTAGATGTGCCTTCTAAGATCCTTCTATTGCACTCCCAAATACCCCAGCATATGCCATGAACAATGGCAAGACAAAACTTATTTCCTCTTGAGTGGGGGGTTGGGACATGCCATTGCCTTAGGTGATCAAGGGGGCAGCTTGACATTACCCAATTAAAAGACAAGATATAAGAAGTGTGTCCAAATGCTTCGTGAAAATAGATAATGAAGCATAATGTGAGTGCCTGACTCTCCATCTGCCATGCATAGATTACAGATATGCGGAGATATCATATATTGGACACCTCTTTTGGAGGAGATCCATAGTGTTCATCTTGCAATGAGATGCGATCCAGAGAAGTGCTTGAACTTGAGGAGGGGAAAGGCCATTCCAAATTGATTTGACCGGAAATGAAGGAGGAGGAGAGGGAGAAGAAAGGAAATGGAAGAAAGATTTGGTTGAGAAAAAACTTGGTGATTTGACCACTTGTACCTATCAAGGCAAGAAGGAACAAGGTGGAAGTGCTCTGGAGAGTCATAAAGGGAAGAGATGTAACCAGGCTCTGAGCTGAGAGGATCCCTTGAAAATAACAAGTTCCAAGAGACGCCATGAGGAGAGTTGGAGAAGATATTAGAAAGTGCTGAATCTATTCAATCCCACATCAAGCTCCTTTATTATTGTTGGGAGTAAATTAACCAACCCTCCCAAAACATGAAGGTGTTAAGAGGTATGAGAATTAATATATTTCAAAACCCTACCTTAGGAAGAACACTGTTCTCTCTTGGAAACATTTGGGGAACCAGGTACGAGTCCACAATGCACGCACACACGTGCATTGCCAACAGGTGCACATTTGTGTGCTAGGAGAATACTTTTAATTCCAAGGGGATTCAAACTTGCGACTTTACCTAGCTCTAATACCATGTTGAGAGTAAATTAACCAACTCTTCCAAAACCTTAAGGTGTTAATGATGCGGACAATATAAAGAGTATATTGTATGTGTCCCCACACAAGAGGGCATGAATTCAAGCATTGGGTGATGTATGGGTTTATGTTAGGTGTCTAGGGGTGGGATTCAAATGTAATAAGGCCATTAGTGCCAAGGTTTTTTGGTTTTTTTTTAGTATAGGGATGTGTTGGTAATAAGGCTTTCAGCCAAGGGTTTTTATGTTATTTTGGTAGAATTAGAGGAGTTTAAATATGGTTCAAAGAGGCCTAGTTGACAGCTACATAGTTTTATCTTATTTGGGGACTTCAAAGTCAACCAAATGGGTCTCACACCATTGCTGGTTGACAGCCTTGAATTCCCATAGTTTTAGAAGTCTTAACTCTTAAGTCCTAGTATTTTCGAAAAGCCTTGAATCACAGGACTTAGTGTCTAATTTATTTGTCTTGTAAGCCTATAAAGGCATCTTAAATGATTAAATCAACAAGATTTGAATTAGAATTAATTTTGAACCGGTGTGTTTGTGGGCTAGGACCTTTTATCTCTCTCTCTTCTTAGGGTTGCAGCCATGGGATCCCCTTGAAACTCCATCTCTCTACTAATCTTCTTCTATTTCTTCTTCTTCTTCTCTTCTTCAATTTCTTCTTTTCCCTTTTCCTTTATTCCTCTTGCTCTACTTCTTCTATTCTCTTTCTTCCCTTTATATTCATATTGCGACATCATAAATCCCAGGGGATTTAATTGCTGGTTTCACAAATCTGGAATCCAAAGAATAACATTCATGACCTGAATTCATGAAGCAGCTCCTATGTCAATTCGCACTCGTGCATGTAATGTAATTAAATTTGGTTTTATCAGGGTTTCTTGTTCATGCTAATGGTAATTTGAATCTATAGAGTCCTTGTGAAATTCCCTGCTAAAACTTTATTTGTCTGTGTTTATTCTTGAATTGGTTTACTTTTAAAGTCTGAAATTCTGGGTTAGTGTATGCCTGAAATCGCCCCCCCTAAACATCCTCTTTCTATTCTTTTCTTTTAGGGTTTCTATCCCTTTGAGTGTTCCCTTAAAACCCCCAATCCTCCTCTCTAATCCCCTCTTTCTTGCTAATATTTCGATCAAGATTCCTTCACTGTTCTGTTTTTTTTCCATTAGAGAAACACTCTGGACTGATAAATCCTATGTTTGATATACTTTTAACGATCAAATTGCATGGAATTTTGTATGGGAATACATCTAGGACTCATCTAACACCCTGAAAATTTTCAGAATTTTCTGACATGACCAAGGGTATTTTGGTAATTTCTTGGATCAGCCCATAAATTCCAGAATTGCCTTTTACCTTAATTTCTTCTTGTTTTCTCTTCTAACTTCTGTCTAATTTCTTCTATTTCAATTCCCTCTTTCTGTTCTAAGTTTCTCCTAAATTTGCTTATGTTTGGGTGTTTCATGATAAGTTCTTGGTTCCTTAAATCTGTACTTGCTTCCGCATATTATTTGGGCTCTATCCTACATCAGTTAAGAGATACAACAATTATTTTAATCAAGTGAACCCAGATTGTATCTCTGTACAGGGAAGGCCCATCAACGTGGTTCAGAGATATTTTGCAACTAGATGGAGACAACTATCTGCAGTTTCTTTGAGTAGATAATAAAGGTCCAACTTCAACTTCCTAAATGAATCAACATCCTCTGTTAGTACCTTGTAAACATGCTAAGTGATGATGCTCCTATAACAAGCTTGCTGATGTTGAACTTAGCAACCTCTCCTGATATTGCGCTTGTTACATCATCCGATTCAATCACCACAACATCTGCTTGCACCTGCATGCATCATCAAGCAAGTTTATTTATCCACTTATTTATTGGTTTTCCTTTTGAAATAATTCTCAATAAAATAGAAATTCTATGACCTTTCTTTGAGCACACATTTGCTGGTAGCGGAGAAGCATTTCATTTGTTCGCCACTCCACTTCCTTCTTATATGCAGCAGCTACGTCATCTCGCACTTGTGAGATAGGAATGGAATTTCCCACTAAACGGACATCAATGCAAAATTTCCACCAGAAAGAAATAAGTCAGTAAAATTTGGTGGTCAACGTCTTTTAAAAATGGGTAAATTAGACTTTTTCGTCTTGATGATGGTGCTTAAAACAATTATCATAGATCTTAAGTGTAGATATCAAAGTCCCCCTGTTGTTCACCCAACAAAAACCAGACGAGTGTGGATGGTTCAATTCCAATAGAATGTATTAGGCCATGTTTTGGATTAAATGTTCAATTATTAACCCAATTCAAACAACCAAGCCTTGTGTCTAATTAATGCTCTGCTTGTATCCAGTTCTGTTGTATATTCACACTTGTACCCAACCGCCTGACATCAGAAGAAAATGCTAAGACTAAAAGATAAGGAAACCAACAAAGTGGTGGGGCCTACTTCAGTCATAGATTTCCTAGTAGCATAAGACACTCCATCTAGATTGAGTTATTAAGTCGTTAAAGTAACAAACAGGACAGTGCCAACCTTGGTAATTTCTGATTAACATTCTTCTGTATGGCTACACCCACAAAAGGACACAAACAAAAGAAAACTGTTCTAATCAATTCAAAAAGATAAGGGAAATTATGAAAATGAAAATGCTAATGTGTTATCAAATAATCAATGCCAGGGATTCCATGACTAATCAGGAAGAGACTTGGCTATCACCAGAAATTATTACGTTGACAGATTTATATTGTCCATTCATGGTGGCTTCTATTGGTACAATTTGTATGTAATAGGCATATAGTAATATGTAGAGGGAGTTTAGCAATGTCAGATTATCTTTCTAGGAGCATGTTTGGAAACAAAGCTAATGTTGCATGGTGAAGCTTAGCAACAAGCAAGAAAGGTTTTTGCTTATCCAGGCTAAAGTTTCAATGTACAGCACAAACTTGGTTACCTGACATGCCTTTAGTGATTGATAAAACCTACCTGGTACTACTGATTTTCCAAACAACTCTTCTCTTCTTTTCTCTTTCTTAATCATCCAGAATTTCAACATTTAAGTCTGGAATTTGTTTGCAGAGATAGATTCCCAATCTGTTATTTTCCTTTCCATTTTTTGAGAAGAATTATTATGAAAGGGATCACTTACTAGGTGTAGGG
>JAOXJP010000012.1:650053-669140 GCA_025762735.1 Platanus orientalis | reverse complement strand
GATTATTGCAATTAGTGGTGTGCTAGTTTGTAATTAACAAAAGATAGAGTGTCCTTAATGTAGTTTGACTTAATTAAGGATACTGGGCCCCACAGCCTAAGGATAGGAATCCCATAAAGATCCCACACCTCCTAGGATTACTTTGGCTTCTCAAATACTTTATATATAGAGGTACCCACATTCAGATAGGGTCTTGTAACTTTTTTGGAAGTGGGAGAAGCGTAGAAAATTCTAGAATAGGTGTGGATGCTTTGGAGACCAGGTGAGATCATCGTTTTGAGTCCGGTTTAGCCTTTGAAGTATTCTTTTTAATTTTCCTTGATTAAATCCTAGTATTCCATATGGTGATCATGGGAAAAATAATGTTCATGGTCTAAATTTTTATGAAAATTAATAAAATATTAAAGTTTTTCAAAGAATCGAAACAACAAATGGTTTATGAGAATCAAGATGCCATCAGATCTCCCAATGCCATTCAAACCCCACGATGAATCAAACTTTCCCTAATTAATCCAACATGACAATTTTCAAAAGCATAAACAAGTGAAAATACTCAAAATCTCCCAAAACCCTTTGTTTTACATTGGTAATGATTGGAGCTCCCAGCTCATCTCCGAAATAAAACCTAATCAACAAAGTTGCTGAACTAGCAACGTATAGAGATTCTTTATAGAAATGCTAGAAGATCTAGCTCGATAAACTCTAAAACCGTAAAAACCCCTAGAAAGGGCTAAAACCCCCAACTTCGAAGAGGGATTCCCATGCTAATGGCTGCAAAGTATAAGTGGGACAGAGAAAATTGATTTTCCAAAGAGAAAGAGATAGACAGCCAAATTCTTTGGGGGTGAGGTTTGTACTTATCAGTACTCGCAAAAGATTAACCATTGGAACGAAATCGCCTATGCTTTGTTGGTGGAGAACCTTGGGTGCTTTGCTCGTGGAGAGGCCGTTTGGTATAGATCGAGAGCTTAAAAAATATTTTTTAATCCCCAACTATCGATTCCCTTGTGCGACCACTAATGCGTTCCGGAAAGAGCAGGCACTACTCTTTCTAGTGCAAAAAACAATTGCCCAATGCTGGATTTCGGCACGGATTTGAGAAGGAAGAGAATGTTATGCGATGACGAAGTGTTTGTAATGTTTATGGTGAATTATAAGCTGCCACATGATGTAATGGGGATTCAAAAAAGTATTTAGATGTAAAAAAAGAGACGACAAATTTAAACACACATCATGTGCCAATCAATGAGACGCTTACATATGCCTGTGTCAACATGGATTTGGTGCGACCCCTTACTATCAAACGCCACTCTATGTTTTGCCTTAGATTTAGTGCGATCCCTCACTGAGCAACTCAGGTTCATCCTGCATCAAGGGTGGACACATCAGTGTCAAAAAGTGACATACACCTTTTGGGATGCTTTTCACTTTTTTGGTGCTGATGTGCCTGTCCCTAATGCAGGGCAGACCTTAGTTGTTCATTAAGGGGTTGTACCAACTCCTAGGGGCATTTCATCTCATTCTTTGGAAGCACCTCAGATTTGGTGTGATCCCTTAATGAATGACTAAGGTCAACCTTGCACCAAGGGTGGGCACTTCAGCATTGAAAAGTGATTTACACATGTTTGGGGGTTGCTTTTCACTTTTCGGCACTAATGCAGGGCAGACCTTAGTCGTTCATTTAGGGGTTGCACCAAATCCTTGGGGCTTTCCCTTTGGAATGGAAGAAGCAAATAATGCATTCTTTGCATCTCGAACTTGGGTGGGGGGTGCTTTTCACTTTTTGGTGCTAATGTGTTGGCCCCTGATGCCGGGTGGACCTTGTTCATTCATTAAGGGGTCGTACAAAATCCTGAGGGCATTCTTTGGCATGTTCCCAAACATAAAAGTGGGAAATACACATTCTAAATGTTTTCTTTTTAATTTGTAAAAATAAAAAAATAAACCAATTATTTTTATTATAACTAGGTTCGTGCATGGTTTTAAGCTTTTATAGAACCGTTTAAGGTGTCGGTTCTGGTCAAATTGGGTCGGACCATCTAATCTAGTCCGGCTTTCAAAACTATATATGTTTCTAATTCGATTTTTATGATAAATAAATAATCTAAACCAAATACGATTTAGAAGCTTAAAATCAGCTCATAAACTATTCTGCAAAAGCTTAAAATCGTAATCGAAGTCATTTTAACTAAGCATCCCTAATCATCCTCAAACCACTAGTGATGGGATTTTTGTCCAAAAATGTATAAGAAAAACATTCAGGTCATTTTAGATTTTGGATGGCTATGTAGGGCATTTTTTGAAAATCCATCATTATTAAGGAAAAATGCCCTAAAAAATGACTTGTTTTATTTTAAAAATATTTTTGGATAAACTTCTTTCATTAATCATTTTGGGATGGGTGAGGATGCTTAATTAGTTTTAAAAAGGGGTTGATTAGGAATGCTTACTAATAGAGTTACGGATGGTTTGGGATGGCAAATAACTGGTAATAGATACATTTGTCTAAAAAATGTATAAAAAAACATGTATACAAGTCATTTTAGATTATGGATAACTATGTAGAAAATTTTGTCAAAACCCATCATAATTATTAACAGATAATGTCCATTATACTAAGTAAAAAAAATCTATTATATTACACTTCTGGTGACACAAACACCCACGTCAACTATTTAATTGCTAAAAGTCAGTACAACACATTTGGTGGAGCTTAAGGGAACTAATTTATTTTTTTCATAAAATTTTATTATGATTGATTAAATTTATGGGCTCATGTCTATATACATACTTTTATGATTATATAGAAGATAAAAAGTTTTTTTAGGGTTCCTACATTTATAAGTATTATAGATTAGCATCAAAATGACGTAATTTAATATATCACACTTATGGTGACGCAGACAACCACGTCGCCAATGATATCACAACACTACTTTTACTTTCACTGACACCAAGGACCATGTTGCCGTTGAGCATAAACTTTTCGTGACGTGAATCATAATGTTGCCATTGAAATTTTATTTTTGGCAATGCAAAAGGGTACGTCATCATTGAGCAATCACTTTCCATGACGTAAATCATAATGTCACCAATGAATTTTTTTTTACTTTTGGTGACATGGAAGGTCATGTTGCCATGGAACATACACTTTCCGTGACACAAATCATTATTTTGCCCATGAATATTTGAGTTTCCGTGACTAAACAATTAATTACGTCGCCAAAACATGCCAATTTGGGTGACGTAATCTAGCTTCCATCGCCAATTGGTGGCTTTCAACGACTAAATCTTGTTTGCGTCGCCAAGAGAGGTCGTCAAAGATGCAATTTGTTATAGTGATTGGTGTAATTGATATCCTGCTTATTAAAAAAAAACCTTGTATTATTAAGTGCATTTCTACATGTCCTCTAATTGAAAAAACTCACCTATTATCTCTCTATTTATCAATTAAAGGATCTTCTCTAATTTTTGCTTGCAATTTTAGCTGTTTTCATATCTACATGTACCATAATCCCAAAACCTCCATGCCTCAAATACCTCATTTATCTTGGTTTCACAACCTTCTCATGTCCCATTAGTCCAACACTTATACCACGCACACACTAATGATGAAGAGAACCACCATATTCAGCAGCACAAGAGGGAAAAAGAGTCCCTTTGTGAAAACTTCCCATCTAAATCTCCAGAACTTTACACTACCTCAGTCATTGAGTCAATCAAATTGGGAGTTGTAATTTTACAATAGTGCAATAAGCTTTTATTATAATTGGAAATTTTTAGCCAGGGACAATTATATATATCAACACTAGCATTTGCTTGTAAGTTAGTTAGCTTTCTTATTGACAAATTAGTTTAGGGAGAAGGTGATGGTTCCGAAGACCAAACCCAATATCACATTTCAAGGGAAATTGGTTGGAATCGATTGTAATTGTATGGTTCTTCGTGTGGTTCATTTTTTAGTGGTTCAATTAAGGTATTCACAACTAATTTCATTGCTAAGAACAAAAGATTTATTGTGTTATATAGTTATATTGTGTTAAGTGTTGCGGATTTATACATGATCATTCCATTCATAAATAGTTAGCAACCTTGATTAAGGTATCTTAGCATTGGTGAATGCACCATCTCATGATAATCATGTCTAAGATGTTGCAGTAATAAGTCTTTTAGCTATTGTACGTACCATGTGTGTTTCACATGAAAGATGGAGTACTCATACCATTACGTTATATGTTTTTTTTTAATCAATATTACTGTTGGAGAATTGGTTTAACACTTGATATTTTCCATCTTCCTCTCCATTTAGCTTTTCTTTTCATTGGATATTCTATTTCCTAAGCATATTGGAGGTGGGTGAAGACTTGAACCCTCTAGTTGTCACAAGGGGATGGCACAAGGCACCCCTAATTGAACCATCGGTATTCAAGAACCAAAATCCGGGTTCAGGAGGCTTCTAAGAGAACCACTTAATAAGGGGATTTGAGAATTCCAGATGAGTGGTAGTATCCACCAAGCCTAACTTTGGCTTGGTAATGAGGTGTGCAATATCCTTAGTTGGGAGGTATTTATTTTGAAAGATCCTTCAATTAATTTTGGCCCAAATGTGATGGACCATCGCATTGAAAGAGATTTTTTTGTTGGATTATATTCTATGTATACACTATTCTATGAATACATAATATTTATTTCATATAAATAAAATACTAAAATTAATATGAAAAGAACCACTTACTTGACTGGACGATTTGACAATAAATCATACCTAAAATTGATTAAGGCTAGTGTTTGACACTATGTCCTTAAGAAAGATTTTGCCCCTCGCATTGGTGCTTACAAACTCTTCGGATGTCTGCCTCCCAAGATACACACAGAAGAGCACTACAATCTGTGTGCTTGGTGAAGCAAACTTGTGTTGTACTCTCTCTCTTAGAATACGAACACGCTATCAAACTCTCTATATGCCTAATTTAGACATCTTCTATGATGCTAAAGGAACACTATGAATTTTGAAATCGGAATTGAGTAGTTGAATTGTGTAAATTAAATGAAGGAGGGATGTTTACTTTTAGACTTGTTCATGTCTGTTCGGAACAAGCATAGGGACACAACCTTTAGTGTTCGAACATACACGACTGCAGAAAGTTGTAATTTAGTAGCCACCTACACATTCGTATGGAAAAGACATGTGTGAAAGGGGATGATTTAATAGGCACCTACATGTCCGTACGAAGCATACATGTGCCAATGGGTGTGATATAATAGTTGCATGTGTATCTATTTGGTCTAAATAGCTTTCAAGGGTAAAACTGTACAAATGGACACAGGCCTACAAGGGCAAAACTGTAATAAGTGCATGAATAGTCATACCCCCAAACATAACAGAATCTGGGAGAAAGCAAAAGAAAAAATATTAAATTTATTTTTTCTTACTGACCCAACCCAACCCAATTCAGTTCGGCGCCTGTGTGTGTTTAAATATAGGCCCAACCTAGCTATGTCCTCCCCCATCCACAAAACAACGGTGCCCCTTAGGGCCTGAACTTATGTTCAACATTAGTGTATATGAGCACACAAAGTTTTATGGTCTAGTCCATGTGGGACTATTCAAATTTCTTACCAGTTTTACCAGTGATCAACTAGGCAATTTTTGGAGACAATTTCTTATTCACCCGTTAATGGTTTTGAACATCTAACTATACATCTCCTCATTGAGGTGAACATGAACCCATGTGGACCCACCTCAAACAACTTGTGGGTCCCACTTTTATTTTGGCTCAAGGATGCCTACCTAGTAAGATTTTGAATCTGGGCACAAAATCTGGGTGTTTAAAACCGTTTCCAATAATCTCCCACATGAATGAAAATTGACTTACTAAAATGTATATGTAGACACTGAGAAATAGTACTTTTAGAAAGTTACTGTATAGGGACAGGTAGCTTATGGCTTTGAACCTTCATTTGTGAAGGATTATCAAATTTACTAGCTAACCAGTAAACGTGATGTCTTGAACTATTCAACCGTTTGTGTAAATCAAGACAATAAAATTCACACAACTCATTTTCGAACATGATTTGATTCTCATGATTGTGTTCATTTTGGCCTTAAACACTGTCTGGTCTCATGAGTGTTTTAGAGAATTCAGCATTATAATTCTCATTTGAAGCTGCCCCTTCACACTCACATAAGTAATTCTTATTAAGAGTATCCTGTTATACTCCATTTGGATTTTCAAGGTATAAGAATTATTAAAAGCATAGCTTACCCGGATCTTTGCTATAAGTATCACTTTTTTATCATAGGAGTGGGTCGAAAAAGTTTTCTCTATAGTGATCATAGTAATACTACAAAGTTACACACAATTCGATTGTCCCTTTGAACCTAGATCTTAGGATCTCTAGTCAGCTAGGTTGGGTTGCCATTATGATGACTTTTTGGACATAGACTTTAAACTCATTTCCCTTGATGAGCAATATACTTGATCTCTAGTTAAATCTTTAGTTAACGGATCTGCAATATTCTCTTTTGATTTAATAGAAATAATTCCATGTGAGATCAACTGCTTTACTGTATTATGTTTATGACGAATATGTCAAGACTTACCATGTCACACATACTTATCACATTCATTAATTCTCAACTCATTCGATATCATTTTGTTGTCAAATTTACCTTTTAATGATAAGGACCACCACTTTGCTATACACCCCACACTTTTAAGAATTTCTAAGAAGGTTTTCGACCTTTCATAATTCATGTGGTGTCTTTTAGTTTTCTTGTGAGATTATTGAAAATATAATTTGTGGTAAGTTCTTGCTTTCCCCCACAAATTTTGAGGTAAACTAGTACTTAGCCTCCATAATTTCTTTTAAGGTTGTATTTTTCTCCTTCAGTAACTCTGTTTTACTTGTATCCCTAGTAAAACGCTTTATTTAAAGGATTGTCCAAGTTACTACTTGACCATATAACTAATAACTCATGAATTGAGTAATCAAACCACATAGTTGTTTTAATTTATCTAGACTTACCATTTTACTTTTTTATGGTAATCCTGTGATAGTGTAGATTTACTATCACAATGCAAAGACATTAGTGGCATTAGTCCAAACCAACTTAGAATTTTTTCAAATTAAATTCCACAACCACTTTGTTTCTTTGCCTCTAGTTGCAAATGCCATAAACTCATACTTTTCATTATAGAGTGAATTATCTAGGTTTATTTCTTAAACCTCCAAGAAAATGCAACTCCTTTAAGAGTGTATATTTATACACTAATGGGCTTTGAATCATCTAATTTATAATTCTAACAATTATCAATATATCCTTTCAAAATAAAAGGATACCTAAAAATCAATACATAGTTTTCTTCAAGTTTTTGTATACTTGGTTAATAATATTCTTATGCATGTAATTAGGTTTGCAAGTGAACCTACCTAAAACTTAATATAACATGTTTGATCTTATATAACATGATATACATAACATAAACAGTAATAACACAGTCTACAATAATCATAACTAGCCATTGTGCTTGATCTAATCACCCTACTTGGTAGTGATAACATTTATTTATTTTCATGCACATACATAAATGTGTATGTCATGTAGATGCTTTTATAAAATAAGATATTTCTAAATGTGATATCAAATAAATAATAAATTTTCTTGATATCCGATGATCCTTTTATAATTTATCACCCCCACATTTCACATATTAAATGAAAATATTCATTCTCAGAACTTATCTCATATAAAACATAATTACATAATTTTCTCAAATACTAAGTCATTAACCATATGAAAGATTTGTCAATCTATATAGGTATATCAAACATATTGGTATAAGCCTTGTTTACACTTGAATGTTTTCTATGTTGGGTAAGATCATTATTATCACAAACCTAATGGTCTACGCATTGCATTCATATATTATGTCTATATCTATGTGAATGCATTTATTGATTTATTCAATGACGATAGAATTTTGTTCAACATCAATGAATACTCAAATCCATAAAATACCATTAATTATATTTTAAGAGATCACTCCCAAAATTGATCATTTTATCTTTCTAACAAAATATATGATAAAATACAAATTACCATATCTAAAATATAATCAACATAATGGATTTTAAGTCCTTAACATCACTTAGATAATCCCCATATGATAATTACATATGCCAAATATGTAAAATCTTTTAACATATCACGCATGCTTGCATTTGGTTTAAGTACCAAAATTAGTAACCTATATATATACCAAAAAATTTGAAAACCATAAAGATAAATAAAGTAATTTACTTGTTTTGAATTTTGATGTAATGAAACTCTTTCAATCTTCATTTGTTGTGTTTGAATCACTCCATCTTTTAGTGTCTTTAGATTCTCCATGATTTTGCATCATTCTCAACACTCTAACAATTTATATGAAATAAAATAGAAAAACATTCATAAAACATAAGAAAATTATATTATAGCAAAAATTGAAAATCTGCCTTAAGATTGTTGGACTACATTCTATGTATACACTATTATGTAAACAAGTAATATTTATTTCATATAAATAAAATACTAAAATTGATATGAAAAGAACCACTTACTTAACTAGACGATTTGACAATAAATCATACTTGAAATTGATCAAGGATAGTGTTTGATACTATGTCCTTAAGACAGATTTTTCCCCTCGCATTGGTGCTTATGAACTCTTCAGGCGTCTACCTCTCAAGATACAATGATCTATACACACAAAAGAAACACTGCAATCTGTGTGTCTGGCAAATCAAACTTGTGTTGTACTCTCTCTCTTACAACATGAACACACTATTCTGCTCTCTATATGCCTAATTCGGACATCCTCTATGATGCCTAAGGAACACTACAAATTTGGAATTTGGAATTGAGTAGTTGAATTGTGTAAATAAAATGGAAGGACGTTTATTTATAGACTTGTTCATGTCTGTTCAGAATAGGCATAGGGACACAACCTTTGGTGTTTGAACATACATGAATGTAGAAAGTTGTAATTTAGTAGCCACCTACACATGCGTACGGAGAAGACATGTGTAAAAGGGGATGATTTAAGAGACATCTACATGTTCGTGCGGAACAGACATGTGCTAATGGGTGTAATATAATAGTTGCATGTGTGTCTATTTGGTTCAAACAGTTTTCAAGGGTAAATACGTACGAATGTATACACCCCTACAAGGGTAAAACTGTAATAAGTGCATGAATAATCACACCCCCGGGCATAACCGAATGTGGGAGAAAGCAAAAGAAAAAGTATTAAATTTATTTTTTCTTATTGACCCAACCCATGTTGGCTAGATCCTCCCCCATCCACAAAATAGCGGTGCCCCTTGGGGCCCAAACGTATGTTCAACATTAGTGTATATGAACACACAAAGTTTTATGGTCTAGTCCATGTGGGACTATTCAAATTTCACACTTTTACTTATTTTATCAGTGATCAATTAGGCACTTTTGAAGACAATTTCTCATTCACCCATTAACGGTTTTGAGCATCCAACTATACAACGTTGTTCTCTTCATTGAGGTGAACACGAACTCATGTAGACCCACCTCAAACAACTTGTGGGTCTTACTTTTATTTTGGCTCAAAGATGCCTTCCCCAGTCAGATTTTGAATCTGGGCACAGAAAATCTAGGTGTTTCAAAACCGTTTCCAACATTTTTTTTTTGGCACTTTCACAACAAGAGCAGACCCTTAAAGAGAATTTTTGCACTTTCGCAACTAGATCAGACCCTTTAAAGTTCTTTACAAGTCGAGCTACCTCGGCCCTCCAGGTGGGCCTAGTTCTCTTTTTCTATCGACAGTGCTTAAAAAAAGCCACCCAAACTCATTTTGTGTATGTGCTTCTAAAGAAAGGTGGTTAAAGTGCTTGGGTTGCCTGAAAACACATGAGGGAACCTTAAGAATTCTTCTTCTTTACTTAGTTTGCCTCGTGTGGACAAAGCTTCATTCACGACCAATTATACAATAAAGGAGTACCCGTGGAAAGATCCACTAGACAAAGCATGTTTGACGTAATAACTTTTGGCCTATATGATCATATGAAATTTCAAATTCCCACCCATTTTATTTCATATGACATTCCTTGGTATCCTGGACAAGACATTTGCTCCCTATAGATAATAGACCCAGTCCACTCATCGGGAGTCTTTTTTAGCTCCCTATCTCCAACTGTTTCACTGGGGCGGTGTTCTTGTCTGCAACACATGAAAGTGAAATAGACTTGTCAGTATCTTTATTTTTGGTAGGGTCATTTGGGCTCGCAGCCAGCCTCATCATAGTGTGGAATTCGTACCACAGGTAGGAGAAATAGACAATGTTGCAAATTGTGAAATGCTGTCAGTGTTGGACTTTTCTCGATGGAAAGGATTTAGTTGAGGATGGAGCCTGATTAGAGCTGGGAATACTATTGATTAAGGAGTATTGCTTTTGAGGCCTGGAAATACAAGGCGTCCCCGATATGTGGGTCGAGCTCCACGCTGGATTCATCTGGACTTTGGAGTAACAATATTTTTGGGTATTTCAAGATTTTACTTCTATGTTACTTAGATAAAAAGGTTAAAACTGTAGTTTCGAACGAGAGTTTTGGAAAGAAAAAGAGGCAGGAGCAATTTATTCATCTTTGTCTAACCACATAAATCGTTGTCCTGTGTGTGATTGTGTTCTTTTTTTTTTTTTTTTTTATCATTTCCTTTAAATTAGGTGACCCACATTGTCACATCAATAATCTTATGCTATACATTTATTATTTTAATTCATTTAATTTTTACTTAAAACTTTAAAACTTTGATATTAAATAAAAATAATTGTTCTTATTATGACTTAATTTATTAGAGATGCAGTTAAATTCTTATGTAGTGAAATTATGAGTTTCAACGTAAGAAAAACTGAATGTTTAATTATTCATTTATGGTTCTTTAAATTTTATTTATTTAATGGGAGAAAAGATATAAATAGAGAAATGAGAAGAATCCCTGATCAATTAAAAAATTAAGTTTGTGAGTCCATCAATATAAGTACTACAACAAAAATGGCCTTTATAGTGTTTAAAAAATGCAGCGATTTTTAGACGTTTCAAGCTACGTCGAGAAAAGTCGGAACCTTTAGCTGAAAAATGCTGGCAAAAGGGTATAGCCAGCATTAACAAAAAGAGTATAACCCGTGTTTTAAGTATAGCCTGTGTTTTTAAAAACGCTAGCTGTAGTTCTCACTATAGACAGTTTTTAAAATGCTGACTATACTTGTAACCTGCTTTAAAATTGTAAATTTGCTTAAAACCTGTAATGTTATCTTGAAACACAAAATGTTTGTCAGAGAATGGACACAACAAAAGAAAGAAAAAGAAGATTGAACATTACATTAGAACGGCCGTCACTCTTATTCCCAATAATAATGATTAAAGCTTCATTGCATCCCATTTTGATGGGTAAATACTTCCCAAACATAAGCTCAAAGAACCAACCAAAAGAAAAAACAAGGACCAACTACCAACTAGGTACTTATGAGCATATAAAGCTCAAATACACTTTCAACAGATACAACAGATTCTAGCACACTGATTTTGCTACTAATAGCTTCATTGTCTTCTACGTATTCCTCAGCTCCATCAAGGCCCATGTTCTGCAATGAAAACTTCCATTTAGGAAAGAATAGTGTTTTGTATCATTTCTTTGTCCCTGCAAATGTTGAAGGTGAGAAAAAACTCACATTATACGAGTTTGTCTGAGCAGCAACATAAGGTGGAGCAGTCCTGCAGTCTTGATAGCTTTCATATTTAGAAATGCTTGAACCATCATCATTCGTAACACCAGAGCAGTTTTTTGATTCATCTACTTTATGAAGGCACATGTCCTGCTGCAAGATTCATGAATCACACCAATAAAGAAAAACTCCAGTTCTAGTTATATTTGAAAATTTACAGTGCAAAATTGTTCATTGAATGGGATGGTCCCTCAATGAGTTGCAGTACAGAACTTAAAAATCTCTAACACCAAAATATAACAAAAGCACCCTCTCTTGGACAATCAGGAAAGATCTTGTGATTGTCAAAAGAAGATGAAAGCTAAAAGAATGGACAATTATCATCAACCAGTCTTGGTGACACTCAATGAATGGTGGTTCCTCTTTCCTTGTACCATCATTGACCACCATGATGCTGCTTATAGACAGCAGCTGGGGCTTCACAATGGGCTAAAAATTGTGTTCATCATACCTGATTTGAAATAGGGTCAGCATAGGCTATCGAGGCTTTCAATGAATAACTCTCCTGCATTAAGATATAGAAATCAACAATACAGGGATAATAGTGTCTATAATGTGTGTTATGAACACTTTCCATGGATATTAAACAAGGACAGATGTATTTTAGGAACTGGACAAGCTCTTTCCAGTTCAGTCCAAACTGTAAAAATCTATAAAGTGGCAGAGGTAACCATTTCTTGTTTGCCATGTTTTACTTCTGATTTTGGATCCTCTGCAACGAGATCATGTATGCAATTACCAATGCAGAGAGGCTGGAAACAGCATATTGAAGTATTAATAGATATACATATACACTGGTGGTTTTATTAAAGTGAGGTCTGCTAGTGTATTTATAAAAATACTCACAAGATGCTTTTTCCTCACCTCTGCACTAGTCATCAATGCACGAGTGTTGCCCCTCATTGTTTTTAGGCCCAGGGACATCCTGCCGTGGAACATAGACCAATGCACAATGGATATCCCATTTTACAGTGTGACACCCATCCCACCGTGAAGTGGGGATATGGTCTATATGCATGTAAAATCACAATCCAACTAATTAAATGGATTTATGGATTTTGGAGGGAAAAAAGATGTAGGATCACGCCTATGTGATTGTTTGATTACATAATTTCCATGAAACCAATGTATCTGTTCATTAATAGTTTTGCTAAAAACACCAACTCCTGCACTTACCTGCATTGAAGAAGCAGCCAGATCTCTAGAATTGGATAGGTTTCTGTAAGGACATAAACAGAATAAGAAGGGAAATTAAGTAACATGAAGCAGCACGTTAGATTCTTCTGTCAACAGACTTCTTGTAATTGAGCCTTACCTCTCTTTTGTGTCAGACAAACCAAGGCCATTATTAACCTTTACTTTTGCCGGGGTTTGATAAATCTTGGTTCTCTTTAGAGAGCTCATAGAAGTGGGAGTTTTACTCGGTAATGGAGAACTAAATACCCCCATTCTCTGTGCACTCTTTGTCTTTCCTTTTGACTCAAGCCAGGCACGTAGTTTTGCTTCCATGTCAACTTTTACTTTTGGAGTGAATTGTTTTTGAGCTGAAGAAACATAATTGGAAATCTGGCGTGACCGAGCAGCTAAGCTCACTGTGTGAACAGATTCTTGGTACTCTCCTGGATTCTATTAAAAAAATCCCCTCAAATTTCCAGTGTGTTTTAGAAAACATAACCAAGAAAAAGCCATGGAAGAGAGTGAACATCTCAAACTCCTTACCAGACAAGCAACCATCAAAGATCGACTCATCCCTCCAAGAGAATCCTGCAATATCCGGGTCAGTTTGCATTCTCTGTAAGGTACTCTGGCTTTGTTATTATTGAGAGCATAGATCACATTTGACAGGGCAAGCAGAGACTGGTTGATCTTTGCACTCTCTTGCAAACGAATTCCTTCATTGCAGGTTCTTCTATTGTCTTCATTCCCTATTTAAATTGATTTATACAGTCAAAGTAAAAGATTAAAGAAGAAGAAAAAGAAGAAACCCAAAATTCAACATATAAAAAGGAGTTTAACAGACCTGCCAAGTCTATGAGGTTCAGCTTCCCTGTAACAACAGCCCCAGAACCATCACCACAGATTGTTGAAACGTAAATCACAAGCACCCCATGGCTTCTACTAGAGACGTCATTAAGACCTGTATGTGCAACTTTGCGCCCTTGAATCCCAGAAGAAAAGATCTGATGGAACTCCGGCATTGATCTCACCGGAACTCTTGAGAGTCCCCTAAGCTGAACCTGCCCATCCTTGTCTTCCAACATTGAAATTTCTTTAGCTTTGGGTTCCAAGAGATCATAACACCTATCCATATAAACTTCATAATAAGAAATCTCTGCAGAGCTTCCAGTGCTCTCACACAGAGAAAGAACTGCCGACATGGCGAGCGGCATGAGACCTGGAAGCTCATCAGTCCCCTGCAATATCATCAACCAATGCCTTATGATCCACCATAATAACAATAAAGATAAACTAAATTAAAAAAAGAAAAGGAACCCAGATGATGGGAAGAGACCAAGAAGTAGAAAATGGGTCTCTTTGAATAATACCTGCATAGTATGGGTTTTTCCACTACCAGTTGCCCCATAAGCAAAAACAGTAGCATTGCAGCCATGAAAGATCCCCGGGATCAAAGGCCTAACCTCTTTGTGAAAGATCTGATCCACATTGTCATCTTCTTGCCCAAAGAACGAATCTAACTTGTAACTCTCGTTTCGGCTGCAACAACCCAAAAGATTAGAACACAAATCCAGTACCCTAAGAAACAGTAGATCAAACACAGATTTCCCCCTTTTCTGAGGGGATCTCCTCACCTAGTTTCATGATCTTTAAGATGAACAACAACTTCTTCACCCGACCCATACTGTGGATTCAGAGCAGAAACGCAAGGGATCAAGTGCCCGCTTTTCGCCTCGATCTCATGAGAAAGAAAGGGGCGTACTCTTACGATCACCCTGACTTTGGACTCCAGGTGTCTTGAGGAAGCCGGAAATCTAGCCTTCAAGGGGCTGTTCACGATTTCCGTTTGGGTTGCCATTAAAACAGAGAATTTTGAATTGCAGAAAGTAATTGCAGAAGAAGTTGGAGAGATTTCTCTTTCCTTGTTTTTCCTCTACGAAGAAGATAAAGAGCCTTAGCGTTTGAAAGCCAAGAGAGGGTTTTGTAGAATTCGACCGTTGGCAGTAGTCAGGCAACGGTTAGAGTTTTTGAATTTATTCGAGCAAAAACTGAATCACCAACTCCTTCATTGCACTAAAAATTGGGACCTTCCAAGAAAAGACAAAACAACCTCTCTCCTTGGGTCCCACCATTATTCCAATCAGATTTTATCGAAAAGCAGTCTTACATGAAACAGGTCTCATAAAATCAGGACCCTTTTTCTCCAGTTTAAAGGGTAGTTACTAAAAATCATAAAGGTACCACCGAGAGATTAGAATGCAAGCATTAGCGCCGTTGTGGTGGAAAGGGAGGGTAGCCTTTGGAGCAATACTTCGAACACTTCCAGTCACTTCGCCTTTCGCTCGAATTTCTTCTTCTCTCACCTTCTGTACCCAAAACCCAGATGATATCTTGGAGGAGAACCAAAACCGAGAGGAATCCAAGTGCTTGTCTTGGAGGGTTGAGAAGCTTTGCAGAGGACAGTCGATCGTTTCTGCCGTTCAGAGCTGGATGGGCGAGGGACTTCCCATTCAGAGAGGGGATATCTTCCACACCATTAACCGATTGAGGAAGCTCAAGATGAATAAACGCGCGCTTGAGGTGAATTTCCTTTGATTCTTCTTCTGGTTAGTGGGTCTTTATGGGGTTAATTTATTGGTACAGGGCACTTTCTTCTGTGTTTATTTTCTGTTTGTGTGTATCTTATTTGATGAGGGTTAGATTGAAGTTTCGTTTTTGTTCAGAGAAGCTAAACTTGTGGTGCTTATTTAGTGGTACAAAGCGACTGTTGTATGTGCGTAGAATCCCTTAAGCACGCTATCCATTTGCTTAAATGCTTAAACGAACAATGTCCATAGAATACAAGTAAATAGGAGAAAGATATTTAAGGCGGAATCGGAATCGGAATCGCACCCAAAGTAAACACCCTAGCAGGCATTGAGAGAGCGCGCTTACCGTTTTTGGTTGCTTCTAAGTGGCTCTTATTGTTAACCATTACTAAATTCAAGCACTTAGATGTGTGTATATATGTCTGTGTACGTGTGTGAAAAAAGAAAGAGTTACACACTAAAGTTAAGCTTGAAATTCTTTTTCTTGTGACAGGTAATGGAATGGGTGATTAGGGAAAGGCCCTACAAGTTGAAAGATCTGGATTACTCTTATTTGTTGGAATTCACCACTAAGCTTCATGGAATACCGCAAGGCGAGACCCTTTTCTGCCGTGTCCCTCCAGAATACCAGAATGAGTTGCTCTACAACAATCTGGTCATGGCCTGCTTGGATAAGGGTGTGATCAGGCTCTCATTGGCATACATGAAGAAAATGAGGGAATTGGGCCACCCCATCTCTCCCTTGGTCTTCAACCGCCTTATAATCCTCCACTCTTCTCCAAGCCGCAAGAAAGCCATCCCTAGAATTCTCACCCAAATGAAGGCCGATGGTGTAGCCCCTCATGTCTCCACATACAACATTCTGTTGAAAATAGAAGCTAACCAGCAGAATATTGAAGGGTTGACAAAGGTGTTTGATGAGATGAAACGGGCAAAAGTTGAGCCAAATGAGATAACGTACTGCATTTTAGCTACTGCACATGCTGTGGCAAGGTTATATGCTGTATGTGAAGCCTACATTGAAGCTGTGGAGAAGTCCAAAACAGGTAATAATTGGTCAACGCTGGATGTCCTACTTATATTGTATGGCTATGTGGGGAAGGAGAAGGAACTGGAGCGCACATGGGGTGTTGTGCAAGAACTCCCCCATGTTAGGTGTAAGAGTTTTGTCCTGGCAATTGAAGCATTCGGGAGAATAGGACGGCTAAATCGAGCAGAAGAACTTTGGCTGGAAATGAAGTCAAGAAAACAATTAAAGTTGACCGAGCAGTTCAATTCCATTATATCCGTGTATTGCAAGCATGGCCTTATTGCTAAAGCGTTGGAGCTGTTCAAGGATGTGGAAGTGAATGGGTGCAAAGCAAATGCAATAACTTATCGACATCTAACACTGGGTTACTTGAAAGCAGGATTCGTGGATGAGGCCTTGAGGACTCTAGAGGTGGGGATGAATCAGACAACAAGCACCAAGGTCAGGAGATCAACCCCGTGGCTTGAGACAACTCATTCAATAGTAGAAAGTTTTGCGGACATGGGTGACCTTGAGAATGTGAAGAAGATGTTTGGAGAGTTGAAGGAAGCAAGATATACCAAGTATACATTTGTGTACAATACCTTGATAAAGGCTCATGTAAAGGCCAAAGTTTATGATCCAGAGCTTCTGAAAAGAATGATTCTAGGAGGGGCTAGGCCGGACGCTGAGACCTACAGTCTCGTGAAACTTGTAGAGCAGTTTCGGAGCTGATTTGAGCTTGTAAACATGTGGGTTGCAAGGCCGGAGCAGAATTTTTTTTTCCATCCAAAAAACAAAAGAGATCATAAAAGTTTGAAAGTGGAAGAAAGTAAAACCTAAGTAAAGAAATAGAGGAAATTCCGGAGAATCTACTGCAGACTGCAGATTATGGTGAAATGTGATCTTGAGATCAATTTCAGATTGTGGTCTTGCTCGGCAAAAGTTTGGACTTTTTCACATGCCATTTAAGCTGAATCTGATCGAGGATATACTGGAGTTTTGCATATGAAACGTGCTTCTTTTCATTGTGTGATTGGCAGATCAGATTGCAGTTTGGATTCTGCACTACTACCCTCAGAAGTCAAGAGAGTTCACTTTCAACTGATTTATTCGACCCAGCTTGATCACGGGCTACACTGTCATTTATCAGCACCTGCTGTGTCTTGAGCAAGTTGTTTACTAAATAAAAGAGAAAAAGGAAAAGGATTTTCTCTTTCATAGGAAAAAAGTAGAGGTTTTTTCTGTAGAATTTTTTTAATGTTATTTGTTTCTGGGGTGGGGAGGGAAGTTGGAGGCTTGAGGACCTTGGCCACCTAGGAATCTGCATCATGAGCCGGGTAAAAGAAAATGGTCAGACAGTTAGCAAGGACGATTCACCAACAGCATCGTAATACAACTGGCTCAGATGCTTTTCATATTGGACCACCAAATACAAAACTCACTTATGCATGCTACCAAACCCTATTAATTTGCGGTGAGGATTTTATACGCCGACCCCTAACCTTTGCCTGCCTCCACCGATGGTCAAGCAGGTGGAAACATCAGCACCAAAAGTGATTTTCACTTTTTGGGGGTGTGTGTACATCACTTCTGACACTGATGTGGCCACCCTTTGACTAAGGCGTTTTCCTATGCTGAGGGTAAAAAAGCCTCACCCATTAATTTGGGATGGTTGGATTTGGTTCACTTGCTTGCCTCTCAAATTCGTGTGTGTGTGTGTGTGAGAGAGAGAGAGAGAGAAAGAGAGAGAGAGAGCAGGGGGCGGCAGGAAAGAATATGTACAATTGATAATGAAGGGTTCCCGGTTCAACCTCAAGGTCAGCTCTGATACCACTGCTTAAGCAGAAATCAACTTAAAATAGATAAGCATAGCCCTTCAAAACATTTTAATTCCTCCTAAGGTCCAAACACCGTTTAAACCAAAATATTGAAAAGCAGCTTCTGAGCCACAAAATCAGATATCTGTCCAATATTCAGCTAGCATTTTCCCATTCCTGACCTTGCCATTTACCTAGCAACATTTTTCATTATCAATTTCTCCTTCATGGGTGTATAAGCAAGAGATTATAAAAATAAAATCAATTGAAGTGTTGTTCATTTTAAAAAAAAAAAAAAAAAAGAAGTGTTGTTCATATTATTACAAACTCCAAGAAATATCCCGATTGAGGAAAAAAAATGGAAACCCCTTCTTATCATAATACCATATTTTGATTGCTCATTAATGGAGGAAGTTCTTGAATAACTAATAGCTTCCCCTTCCTTCCCCTTTTCAGTATTTCTTCTGTAACTAATGAAGCCCATCAAGCTAATACTGATTTTATCTTTCTGGGCCTTTTCAAAGTAAAAGAGCTAAAAAAGAATGTGTTCAACCTCAATTATCCTTTTCAAGCTCCAAACCTCCCCATGCCTAAAATGAGACTCATCATAAATGATTGTTTTTCTACAATTTCACTGTCCAGACTCCAGACCCCCCCCCCCGGCCGGGGGGAATTAGTTTAGCTATAGGTTCT
>JAOXJP010000012.1:617685-638802 GCA_025762735.1 Platanus orientalis | reverse complement strand
GCTTCTGCTGTGTTGAGATTGAGATCAATGGATCGAAGGAAACATCTCTGTCGACGATGGGTATCGAGCTGTTTTCTATGTGATGTACTGTGACTCTTGTTTTCTTTGGCAGAATCAGACAATATTTGGGTGTTCTAAGTTTAAGGAGTTGTTTTTCTGGAGTTTATGAGGTTTTTGGATCGTTAAATCTGACGTTTTTCTTGTATTGCAGCTGATGAGCTACCATAGCATCGTAGAAAACCTAGGTTGTACTATTTATAGGTTCAAGCAAGATCTTACACTTAAATCTTTATTTTTTTTTTCTTCAAGAATCTAGACTATCGTTAAAGTTATCAAACAAACACTCTTGTTTTATAGTAAAGACTAGTTTTTGAGCTGAAATCACTGGATTTTTTTTTATTTATCTTCTCCTTTTGGTATTTTAATCGAAGTGTATAGTTTCAGAGTAAAAAATAAACATTTGAGCTGAAATCATCTGTTTGTTCGATTTTAGTTTCTGAGTAGTTTTACTAGTGTTTTGTCCGCAGTCTTCAACCTCTAACCCAAGCTCTCTCTCTCTCTCTCTCAAAAAAAAAAAAAAAAAAGAAGAAGAAGAAGAAGAAAGAAAGTGGGTTTGACCAGGATTCTTTGTGCTCTGCTCTGTTTGATGCCTTAACACTGTTTCTAATTCGAAATCTAGATTCTTCAGTTGCGATCGACCTGTAAGATCTTTTGGAACAGGGAAAGAACTTTATTTACAAGGATTGTTGGAACTTTCACTTTTTTTCTTCTTCTTCTCAATATCCGGAATGTCCTCTGTAACTACCGGATTTTAGGGCACTTTGCCGGGAATCCCGGATTTCATTTTTATTCTAGGGTTTTAGAGTGTTTAGTTATGGTTACACTTACCCGCGTTCAGTTGATCTAGTTCTTATCTCTGAATATTTGAAGGCAATGGAGTCTACAACTAAACCTGCTAAATCCTCTTCGAACATCTCTGAAATCGTCCACAGATTTGCGAAGGTTTGCAGGTTGAGATCCATTGGAGTGTTCCCCTGTGAAAACGTTAACCACAACAAAGATCATTCAACCGAAGGCAGCAGCGATGCCACTGAAGGGACTGAATGTGATGAGCAGAAAATCCACCCCCATCCAATCGACGAAACCCTTGTCAAAAGCGACGAAGGTGCAGCTGCTGCAGTGATTCCGAAGCTATTGGACAGCATTTCAGCTCTCAAATTAGCTTACATTCAGCTTCAAGAAGCTCACGTTCATTTTAACCCTGAAAAAATCCAAATTGCTGATGACCTCATTGTGTCCGAGATGAAAGCCCTTTCAGAAATCAAGCGCTGGTTCAAGGGGAAGCAAATCACAAAACCCATATCTGATTCCTGTCTACCGAATTCTCTTCTGCTTGCAGAGATTCAAGATCATGAAAGTCTCTTGAAGAAATTAGAATCTCAGATCCATGCCAAAGACACCGTAATGCTCCAATTAAAGCGAAAACTTGAGGATTTGGATCGCAACAATGCCGATTTAAAGGAGAAGTTCGTGCAGAAAGCTTTGGAGGAAGAAAATATTGGGCATTGCAGGGACATGACTCCATGTTCGTTCTCCGATGCCTTCAAAGCAGCATCGAAGTCGATTCACGATTTTGCAAAACCCTTGATCAGCTTGATGAAAGCTTCAGGTTGGGATCTTGACCTCGCAGCGAACTCGATTGAAGAAACAGTGATCTACTCGAAAAGGTCCCACAAGAAGTATGCTTTTGAAGCGTATATCTCTCGCAGAATGTTCCATGGTTTTTGCTCCCGGCCTCACAATGTGGATGGTATTACGAGTTTTAAAGACCCATTTGATGCTTTGATGAAAGACCCGAATTCTGCTTTCGCGAATTTCTGCAGATTAAAGTACCCGTTGGTTGTGCATCCAAAAATGGAGACGACGTTCTTCGGAAATTTGGATCAGAGGAACTTTGTGTTGAGTGGAAGACATCCGAGGACGCCATTCTACCAGGTGTTTGTGAAAATGGCGAAGTGGGTTTGGGTTCTGCAAGCTCTTGCGGCCTCGACGGAGCCGAAAGCAGAGATCTTCGGGTTCCGAAGAGGGAGGGAATTCTCGGAGGATTATATGGACAGTGTGGTGGAGGACGAGGGTGATGCCGTGGGGATTGAGGTAGAACAAGGAAGTCTTCATGTTGGTTTTATGGTGATGCCTGGTTTCAGGGTGGGGCAGGCTGTAGTTAAGTCCCGGGTCTATGTCTCCAGGATGAAGTCTTCACATGGGGATTCATAGGTCGAGGTGAACTTACCTTATTAGATGGAAATGCCATTTTAAGACTATGTATTCACATCACATGAAGACTCAAAGTTGGCACCTTGATTTTTCTCTCCTTTTCTATCTGCTTAATAGAGTAAAGTGGGATTGAACCCACAATCACAGTGACACTTTTTTGTGTGTGTGGGATTAGGTGCGGTTTTTGTTGTTGGGCGTCCGTGTCTACATGTCGTAATACAGTTTGAAAGTACCCAGGCAAATATTCATCATTGATTGATATAAGGCATCGTTTGGGGAATAGTTTACTAAGTTATGGTTTTGGTTTATAAGCTAGGATGCAATGTTTAGTGCGCTGTGACTTGTAAATCATATATTATATAGTAGACATCCCATCCGTTTGAATTGTGTTGAATTAAATCATTTCTTTTTGTTCTCCAATTTTGCATCTTTTCACTCCCGATTAGGCCTATTTGTATTGATTAATAAACTTCAAATGGGGTGATTTTCTTAAGACAACTTTGCAGTAATGAAACCCCAGTTATCAGCTCATACCTTGAGTGTAGTACATGAACTTTTCGGTTCATGGTGTACGCTCAAGTGTTTGGGCTGATTGGATCCAACTTGGATTTTATATGCTGACCTATCTTCTAACTTCCGCCGAGGGTCAAATGGGCAAAAATATCAGTGTCGAAAGTGATTTTCACTTTTTGGGGGGTGTAGAAATCACTTCTGATGCTGATGTGGCTACCCCTTGACCTCGACAGAGGTTATAATCGGTGTAGAAAATCCTCGCCAGATTGGATCTTGTAGAGAAATTGTAAAAGCACTGAATCAAAGCTGAGGTCTGGCCAATTGTTCTATATGGGGATGTTGTAAGAGTGAAAGGAGATCATGTAGTTTGCCATCAACCTACCGTTCAAAAGGCAAATCTGAGGCACAAAAATGGGCGTAATTTTGATACTCTCGATACCTGAATTTCAAACTTCAATCAAATCACATCCACTTTTGCGGCGGCTGTGGTAGGATAATATGAACCATAGAGAGTTTTGGATGATTTACCCTATGTAAGAGTGGCTGCTAAGCCACTTTCCAAGCGGTAAAGGAGGGGTTGGGCTTAAATCCTTTATCCTTTTAACTAGGGATGCAAATAAACCAAATATGAGTCATTTATTGGCGTATCAATATTCAGTTCATTTATAATTGGATTTTTTTTAACAAACAAATATTTAATCGAATTGGACACATGTGGGTTTATATTCATTCCGTTTAAGTTAGTTGAATATCGGATGCGAATACAGATATATCTGAACATAAAATTTCATTAATTTAAGTTAATATAATCGTATCCGTTGAGTTAGACAATGGGTTAGGGTTAATGATGAGATATATGTATATAACCAACATGGATATTTATTTAGCAAGATTGGATTTATATAGATCCTTATTCTATTCATTTATAATCAGATATCTTTCAAATGAACAAATATTTAATCAAATCGGATACACAGATTAATATTCACTTTAAGAAGACACAAATATGAACCAAAGATGCATAATAATCGGATATTTGCATCCCTACTTTTAACCCTATACACATCATGTGTCACCCATGGAGCGGTCATACTCCCTTTTTTAATAGAATATTAATTGGTCATACCCCTTGCGAGGGAATGTTTTTCAGTCTCTAATCTATAGGAGTTTGGATATGCTTGAAAGGACTCTCTTAGGCAACCAGGAGAATGTGCCACGTTGCAATTTTTGATAAAACAAAATGTGTGCATTGAAGTCCCCACAGACATGCGTAGTTGCGTGCCATTAGCTTTCCGAGCAGTTTTTATCCCACCGGTGGTCTTCTTGTACCAGAAAGGGAGTTATGTTGCAAGCCCAAAATCCCCACCGCCCAAAATCTCAAAGCTGTTTAAGCTGGGACTAAAACCAGTACAAGAAAGGGCAACATCTACTGCTGCATAGTGTTACTAAGCCACAGTTTGGAACAATGATTCATATTAATTTCTTCAAGGATGATCCTTTAGTAGGTCTTGGGGAGGACATGAATAGTGCATAAATGTAATACAAAGTAACAGTTATCTTCATCGCCAACCATTGACATCATTGTGAATTGAAAATTTAAACAAAAAAAACCTTTATCACGTATGAAGATACAATAAAGAAGAAAATGATGGAATGTATCCTATCTTGAGAAAAGTTTGGTAAAGAAGTTGCCTGATCCAGATTTCTCTAAACATGCAACATGAACGTATCTTCCAAGCTTATCCACTTGCCTTGGCTCGCCTTTGGTGTCTTTCTTGCAGACTTTGCAAGTTTTGTCAACCCAACCTTCTTCAACGTATTGCCCATCAACTAATGTCCATGAAAAACAAAGGAAGAAGAAATGAGAAACAAGAATGTTATATAGAAATCAAGGAAAATTAATTAGGGTCCTTCTAATAATTATCCTACTACTTCTAGCCTTAATGAAATGGAGAAAAAAGATGAAAAATTAAAATAAAAAAGGCTTAAAACATGAGAAATTAATTCACAATTTAATGTATTAGACATTTTAAGAATACAGCAAATTGAAGTAAATCAATTAAATTCCATAGTCAAGTGCTTGCATAAATAGTACAAATACTTGAAACAGGATTACAGAGCTGTAATTTAACTGGGCAAAAGAGAAATCCAAAATTTATCAAACTTATGTAGCATCATTAAAGATAGGCAGCAAATGAACAGAAAGAAAATAACTAAATTTAATCATAAGAACATGAAGCATAAATAATGGGGATTTACCATCAACGTAGGATTTGAAAAAATCCTTGTAAGTTCCACCTATCTTCCGTCGAAGAGCACCATACTACATGAGAAATAACTCATAGTGATTAAGGTAGATTAATACACAAATTAATACACACATATGTTCAAGAAAATAAAAGAATGAATTGTTCCACTGATTTACCTGTTGTCTATTCATCTTTTCTCCAGACCTGGTAGCTTCTCTAGCCTCCTCCAAAAGTTGGGCATCCTCAGCAGATCTAACTTGGGAGAAATCTAGAGCTTCAGTTATGCTCCCAAAAAGAGATTGTTTACTCTTCTTTGGCTCTTCTTCCTTGGGATTTCCTTCCTTGCTCTTCTCATCCAATTTAGCCCAAACTCCCCTAGAGTTAGAGCTCTTGTAAGGCCTATATGACGAGGTGTTTCGAGCAACTCCTACAAATGGACAGCAATTGTGTGAGGAAGACAAGGGCAGAGCCTTCATCCCCATCTCTCTCCTTTTTTAACCAGTTCTCTAACCAAATGCTGCTACCCCAATACGTACTCAAGGCTTCCCATTTATAATAAGAAGGGTAACCCCTAAGATATGGGGAACCAGTTCTCGGTTGAACGGGGGTCCCACCTAAGGAGTCAGTCAGGAAGAAGGGAAGATCCCGCCTAAGGGGTTTGATTTTGCTGACTTGACCCACTAGCTTATCGCCACTTGGAAATGTGGGGGGAGTATATTTTTTGAGACTCAGAAATTTTAGTGGCGTATGATGGAGGACGTGGCCTTTTGCCAGACCTGTTGAAACGAGTGGAGCGAGAATGGACTTAGTTGGGCTGTTCCGGGCCATAGATAGCATATCAGTTTATAATCACAAGTAATTCCCAGTGTAAAAGTGTCTGCAGTTTGAAATCCCTCTGCGGTTCAAACGGGCTTTTATCACAACCACAAATATGAGTGTGTTTGTAATTTAAACTCCAATCAAATCACGCGTGCTTACATTTTTTTTTATTTTTATAAAGCCATCAAATAGTATATTAAAGGATAAGAGGTTGCTCAGAAACAGTTACATCAGAAAGAATTTTAGGTTCAAGCCAAACTGGGGAGTCACAGGCCATTCCATGCTAGGCTGACCACCCAACCTCCTTTTTGCTAATCGGTCAGTCATCGACTTAGCACATCTCTTGACATGAGAATAAGAAAAATTAGAGAAAAGTTTTGATAGTTTAATACAATCATCGATAAGGTCACACAAGGCCCACGGGCTCACTCCCAATTGATCTAGAATGAGGGAGATGACAACAAGTGAATCCCCTCCCAACACTAAACACCTTGGACCCATCTTGTAGGCTGTAGTGAGAGCAAAATGGGTAACAAGACATTCTGCAGCCAGCACCGACTCAGTAAGACCCCCCCTCATCGCAGCATATAAAAAGGATCACCTCCAATCACGGATAATAACACCCACACCAAAAAAGTGAGAGGAATCGCAAAAAAACACTATCTAAATTGACTTTAACAAAATCCATCTTCGGACGTCTCCAGACAAGGTTCTCAATCCGCACATCTGAACTCAAAAGGGTATTGCTGCTAGTCATGGTCTCATTTAGCAACCTGAAAGCACCACATGAGACATTTGTCATATTAAAGGGAGTATTGTAAAAAACAGCTTCATTACGAACCTTCCAAATATACCAAACATAAATAACAACAATACTAAGGATATCCGCATGCTCATGTTTAGAGAAACTTGGCAAGTTACACCACATAGAAAACCACTCTTGAAATGAGATGTTTGTATCAAGAATGGTCCTGAGACTAAGAGGGGAAGAAACCAGACAAAGGAAACCACACAACACTTAACAAGACACTACAAGATAGTCTCTTTACATAAAGAGCAGAGATCAAGGACAGAGATTCTCCTTCTAATTAGATTTTCTTTAACATTGAGAACCTCTTTACAAGTACGCCAAATAAAGTGCTTAACTTTCGATGGGCTGTTGAACGACTAAGATAAGATTCCACGAGAAATGATTAGTAGGTTGGGGGGTGGTTAGAGGGAGGATTAGAAGCATTTGAAGCCTGACAGGGGACAATGGCTAGGTAGTAAGTAGATTTAATAGAGAAAAAGACATTCTTTTTAGGCCTCCAAATAAACTTATTGGGACTGGGAGACTGAGGAATAAGGATTCTCCTAATGAAGTCCTTATCCAGGGGAGTGATCAAGTTACTAATTTTGGAAAGGTCCCAAAATCTAGAATTAATTAGCTGGTGAACTCTATGCACTTAGGGGGAGGGGTTCCTGAGAGATTGAGGAAAATCTGAAACTATTTGCACTAGGGATCCAAGAGTCTCTTCAAATATCAATACTCCTCTCATTTCCAACATTCTAGAGTAGACCTTTTACAAGATCTCTACCCTTAAAGATACTTTTCTATGCCCAGGAGCTATTTCTACAAGATTTGATAAAGATGAAAAAGCTCCTAGGGAAATATAAGGCTTTAAGAATTTTGACCCAAAGGCTTTTAGGGTTATGCATAATTCTCCATGCCTGCTTGGCCAAAAGAGCTAAATTAAAATTATGCAAGTCCCAAAAACCAAGTCCCCCATCCCTTTTGCTTCTTTGGAGTTTGTCCCACCCAATTTAATTAATCTTTTTATCAGTTTTGCCACTACCCCACCAAAACTTACGTTGATAAAGTTAATCGTATTGCAAATCAATTTTGGAAGAAGGAAATAAGACAGCATAAGTAGAAATAACGACCACAACTGACTTGAGAATGACCTCTTTACCAGCCTGTGAAAGGAGTTTCTCTTTCCACCCTTGAACTTTCATCCCTATCCTATCCTCAATGTAAGAGAATAAAGAGATTTTATTTATTCCAATAATGGATGGCAGTCCTAGGTAAGATCCTAGACTTTGGGCTTGTTTAATCCCCAGATTACTAAGAATGATCATTTTAAACTGTCCAGGGGTAGTGTGGCTAAAAATGACTTCAAATTTATCTTAGTTAACAGTTTGCCCAGAAGCCTCACTAAACTGGGAGAGACAATCTTTCATCAAATTAACATCATGAGAGGAGACTTCATAAAATATGCAACAATCATCCACAAATAGAAGATAGGAAATGGGAGGGTAGGAATGATTAATTTTGATGTTAGAGATAACCCTAGACCTTTCAAGACTAATAAGAGAAGCAGACAAACCCTCAGCACAAAGTAAGAAAAGAAAAGGAGAAGGAGGGTCCCCTTGTCTGAGGCCTCTTGAATGGAGAATCCCATCCCCTAGAGCACCATTACTAAGGGTTTTATAAGAAACATAACCCATACATTCTTTGATCTATCATCTTCAATTTTCATTAAAGCCCACTAGTTCCATTATAGCAAGGATCATAGGCCACTCCACCTAGTCATACGCTTTGCTCATATTAAGTTTAATGGTCATATGATGATTGTTTGACTTTTCCTTTTTGAGGAAACGAAGGACTTCGTGATCAATTAAAATGTTATCCGATATTTGTTTCCCTTTAACGAAAGCACTTTAATGGGGGAAAATAATTTATGGGAAAACCTCATTCATTCTGGTTGCAAGGTTTTAGCAATAATCTTGTAGAAAACATTACATAGACTAATCGGTCTAAAGTTTGAGATGACTTCAGGGACTTTGAATTTAGGAATGAGGGCAATAAATGCTTGATTAATAGACTGAAGTTCCGATTTATGGTGGAAAAAATCTTTTACAACCCCAATAATATCCTTTCCCATAAAATCCCAATATTTTTGGAAGAAACAAGCATGGAAGCCATTTGGGCTAGGGGTCTTTAGTTTGTCCATTTGAAAAACATCCTTCTTAATCTCATCGTCACTAAATTCTCTATTAAAAAAAAATTAGATTCCTTAGAGAGGAAAAACTATGAGTTCTTTGTAACATTATGGATCTTATTAGGCAGAGGGTTGTGTGACTTGAATAATTTGGAGAAGTAACTTTCAACAACTTTGTGAATCTTCTCATTGCCTTGAATCCACTCCCTATTTTCATCTTTAATAGCCAAAATTCTATTCTTGGTCCTCCTAGCAATAGTGGTGGTATGAAAAAATTTTGAGTTTCTATCTCCCCATTTTAATTAACTCTAGATTTTTCAGCCCGCCTAATTTCACTTTTTTCAACCAGTCATCAAGATTAAATTCCTCATTGTTAATAGCCTTTAAAGTTTCCTCGTTAGGAACACAATTGTGCAGAGTCTTCAGCTTAGATTTGACTTCCTCAATCTTGCTATCAATATTGCCAAAAACATTTTTATTCCATCTTCTAAGGGCTTGGGAGAGAGTGTCAATCTTACCTTTCACATAATTCACACCAACTCTCTCAGAGTGATCATAAGGGGGAGCATTTATATTTTAGATAGACTCAATATGTTCTTTACACTTTGGGTGAATGGTTTAAGCCCACTCAAATCTAAATGGTCTAGGGGTGAATTTGGGACAAGGGTGGGAATCCAAAATAATACACGTATGGTTCTAGCCTTGAAAAATTGTATTTTCCACACAAGTTTTAGGGTAAAGGGAATTCCATGCCTTATTACAGACAACATTGTCTAATCTTTCTTTGATGTGTCGGGAACCACTCTGTTTGTTAATCCAAGTGAGGGGGGGGGGGGAGGGCATAATGCCCCATATCAAACAACTTACCCTTGTCCAAAATGTGATTCTCTTTTCTAAGATTGCTACTATAAATTCTGATACTTCTCACTTTATCTTTTATCTCCCAAATACAATTTCAATCACCGATACACATGAGAGGCCCTAAAATTTGGCTAATTTTACCAATAATCTGATCATAAAATACATTCCAAAGCTCTCTATTGGGCTCACCTTAGACAAACAAAACTCTCCACAAGGAATTGACCTCCTTGTATTGAATTCTAGCACTTATATAATGTTTATTCATATCAATGACTTTCAACTCAACATCTTTTCTCCAAAGGAGCACCAATCCTCGAGAAAGCCTGGAAGAATCAACAAATTTCAAATTCCAATCTTTAAAAATACCAATTTCTTGCGAGACACATCACCATGACACTTTGTTTCGGAAAGAAACACTACATGCGGGTTTTCGGACTTAATCATTGCCCGTAATGCTGTAGCTGTTAGAGGTTTCCTGATTCCCTAACAGTTCCAAGTGACTATCTTCATAGATAACCAAGGTGCTATTCTAGGACAGACACTGGAACCCATTTAGAAGCTTTAGATTTTTGGGTGGAGGGGCAAGGCTACATGACACTATCTTCTTAACAGCATGAGGATACTTAATTAGATACCACAACGATCGAGTAGAGAGTATGCCACATCTTTATAATGGATAAACTTAAACATTAGGACAACATACATGGACTTAAATCAATTCCAATCAGCACACAGGCTGGGGCACATAGGGATTCTACTTTCATATTCTTAAGGCCCAAACTTAAAGAGGGACATAAGGCTATAGGAAGGATGTAATTATTTGAGAACTAGAGATATTGGACAAGAACTTCAAACATCATGCATAACATAGTATTTAGATTGACAATATGTATAAATAATTTATTTAAACAATCATAAAAGACACTATATGCAATGGTCTCTAATATCATGAAATCGGTTTCAAACCAGTGGTAACAACTTCGATTCTTGGTACATTTTCCTTTAATGACCAACTAGTTAAGAGTAAATTCATAGATTTTTTAAGTTTAGTGGGCTCATAAGTTGTTGGGAAGATTTTTAATCTATGATTGCAATTCATACGTTTATTATCCTGAAGCATGCACTTAAGATCTTTTTGATAACTCTTAATAGAATTTCTCACAAAACACAAGGTTAGAGGACATGCCTTTAGATCCGAAAAGAAAGGCTTTAAAAATATTTTGAAGTGGGTTACCTCAGGTGGTTGTAGGGGTGGTCCGAACATCACTTTTTTCCAAAGTGGAGCCTCCTCATGTGCAGCCTCATGCTCCCTCTTCATGACACTTGTGAATCATCAGTAGTAGTGCTTGAGCACCTTTGGAGATTAGAGGGATCACTGTCAATTCAGGCTTGTTTCAAAATGGGAGCCACTTGATCCAACAAAGACGGAAGAGATCTTTTTTCTTTGCTTATCATAGTTGAGGACAACTTTGGGGGAGAGGTAGTAGAAGCAGATTGGTCCTTATTTGGGAAACCAGGTGGATTTGGTTCATCCAAGTTAGGCCGGTTTTATGTAATTGAGGTTTGACCTGAAATCTCTTAATTGATGGGGGAGGGGGAAAGGGAAAGGTCCCAAGACTATTAGGTGAAACGTGAAAAGTGGGATGGAGACGTGTACTTATTGGGTTTTTTGTGTCCTTGAAAGCATAGGATACGGGTGAGATACACCTTTTTGTTTCATCTCCATTAGTCAATCCCTCCAAAGTAGCCCCTCCCATCATTCTTTTTTCTTAGGAACCATCAAAGAGAGTAGCCTCGACATTTGACGTGAAGAGTTAGGATGAAACAGTTTGATTTCCAGCATAGACATCTACACTAGATCGTAGACTTGAAGTAGAAGCGACCTCAAAACTGACACCTTTAGAGGTGTTAGCGCGAAGAAGCAGCGACGAGGCCGTTGGTTCCGCTGAGTGGCTGGCGTCAGTAGCCACCTCATCCAGCTGGTTTAGCAGGGAACAACAGGGATCCTCTTTCCTCTTTCTGGAGCTAGATTCCGGCTATCACTCTGAACACTAGAGTGTCGGTCGTCCGAATTGGAAACAATGGATGGAGAAGGGGTAAAAAACTTATGTGGGTAGGCTAGGACATTTCCAAAACCCCATTTCTTTGGTGATTCTCTTCTGTGAATGATGGCTAAGTTTCTAGCTCTTTGAATTTCTTTAGCAAGGACTCCCATCGTTCCATCTTCCACCTTTCTTAGACATTCCGTATTATCATCATTAAGTATACCACAGTAGAAACAGAAGTTCCCCAATCTCTCTAGCTTTATCGAGATCGGATGGACCTTCTCATCATCACATCTAAGAGTGAACTCAGCTCTTAGAGGCTGGGTGATGCCAATTGCTATTCTCACCCTCAGAAACTCCTACTCGCTTTGGTCGACTTTGATAAAACTACCCAGACATCAAGTAAGTGTCTTGGCAGTAGCATCCGTATAGAAGTCCCGAGGGACTCCATGGAATTGTACCCAGAACTCCACCTCATGGAACTCTATCTCTTCCGGGCTAGTTCCCCTCCTCCATGTCACCATGATGATTGTATTGAGTTTAAAGTGTCAATGTCCATCTGTCCATAGTTTGCAAAAGTCAGACTTCTGGTGGAAAACGGCTTTGTAACTGCCGTTTGGGAGATAAAAGATATCAATGGGTTTAACCAAAGTCCAAGCTCTCTTCATAACTTTGACAAAACGTTCCCTATTGTGGGCTTTGCTCATGAGTGGTTTAACAAGTGCACACATGGTAACTCTATTAGAGTTCTCATCTCTGCAATGTTTAGAGATGATTACCTCTGAATTCATATTCCATTACGCCTGAACCCAAGCCAGGAGTTCTTCTTCATCCATGACAACAGCTTGTTGGAAGCTCCTCGATATGGATCGTGTCATTATTGTTATCCATAACAGCTAAGAAAAGCTATTGAAGGGAAGATGAAGTAGAGAGAGGAGAAATAAGAGCCACAAACGACCCTAAAACAGGGGAATGATTGGGACCGTATGTACAACAAGCCAAAACAATCAACGAAACAAATTGGCACCTCCGGGGAAACAAAGGGCACAAGGTTTAGGCACCTTCAAACAAGCGAAGGGCACAACTGCACAAATCTACGGAATAGAACCCATACTCGCCATATCATGTTTTGGCTACGTAGGAGACGGGGTTTTTTCCCCGTTTTCTTGTTTTTACGCACGCCTACATTTGTGGTTGTAATATGACTAAACTGTAGAGAAAGTTCAAACTGTAGAAGATTTACTCTTAAGGATCCAAGGAGAGAACCATATGATATATAAATAGGGCACATTTAAAAAAAAAATGCTTATGTAAAAGATTAAAAAAAAAAAAAAAAAACCAATGGGAACAAATGTTCTGTCCAGGATTTTGTATGTCCCACAGTATCCTCTCACCATAGCTGACATGTGATATTTTTTTAATTTGGTGCCTGTTTTAAATAGAGAGCAAATGTTCATTTGAACACTTTTTTTTTCTTTTTCGGTTTTAACACTTCATCCCATGTTTATGGGTACGTATTTATTCATTTGAAAACAGCTTTTCCAGTTTTAACCCTATGCACCCAGCCTTAGAGTGTATGACACAGTGGGGCATACAAATTGCTGGACAGAACATTTGTTCCCTACCTACCCACTAGGCGATGCCATGTTTGATAAGGCAACATTGATAAATACATGTATTTATTCATTTGATACCCTCTTTTGACCCATACATTAGCAAAAGATCAGCTCAAGCAAATTTACACCCTTTGTCTGGCATCATGTTAATTATTAACTGGTTTTGATGTCATATTTCTCCGGGTCAGACCGGTGCTATTCAAACTTTGTATAGCAACGGGCATATCACAGCCACAAATGTGGGTTTTTTTTCCACCCAAATTTCAAACTTTGTCAAATAACCCACATTTGTGACTCTGATATGACCGTTCCCGAGGTTCTTTGAACTGCAGACGATTTCTCCTCACTTGTATAATAATATTTATACTAAATGAAATACTAATGTTTTTGTCCATTTCATAGGGGTGGATCATCAGGATTCTCTGTGCCCACAGCCTGAGTTATTGGAGTGTTGTGCGCACCACGGTGGGCACATACTGTTTACAGGGGTAAAAGCATCAAAATATTTTAAAATTGGTGCTTTTATCCCTGTAAAAACCTCATGCCAGCCTGTGGGACATAACCTTACCACAAGATGGGCTGTGGGCCTGTGGCCACAGAGGATCCCAAGTGATAGGGGCATACCTTGTTTGTCAAAAACAGGGTGTGCCCAAATCACCACCACCCCCTCTTCTTTACCGTTTTATCTGTTAATATAAGGGAGCAAATGTTCTACTCCCAAATTGTCTAGTCCCCATGTTCCCCAGACACAAAGGGTCTGATACCAAGTGCAACACCCCCCCTGATGGGACACTCAGGAAGGAGAATCAAAATCCTCCAAAAAGTGAATTGATTCCGCCCCCCAAGTGTCCCATCAGGGGGCGTGGCGCATACGATTTCATCCCGACACAAAGGTTGGGATGTATTAAGGTTAAAACTTAATAAAATAAAATAAAATAAAATCACGTCCTAGCCTTTGTGTTGGGAACATGAGGAGTGCAATTTGGGAGTAGAACAGTTGCTATTGCTCGTCTGTAAGAATTCTTACAACCTGTTACGATCCCAAAGGTTAACAGCCTAGTCTAAAGCGTTTCCACCAGTCCTCGGGGCTTCTTTTTTTGGTCCTGTGCTTGGAAATGGCAGTCACCATTTCTACTAGGGAGCAAATCTTCTCTGACCAAAATTTCCACTACGTGCATTTATAACACTAGGTTCAAGTTAAGCTATACAATCAGGTGAACAAAACACTCGTGGGGGCTCACACAACGTAAACCATACCAACCTCGAGGAGAGACACTGGCGGCACCTTGAGTGCCACATCTGGTCCCCGGCAATTTCTCCTGAGGAAATTGTATCCGACATTGATTGCTGCTCTCTTCAGTAGCGACGATCCTTGCTTTGCTTTTACGTGCGAGTGCCCAACCATGAACGCTATTCCTGCTTCTTTAGCTGCCAACAACTCTTCCAGCTCTTCCTGCACACTCGCATCCTTCTCTGATCGCCCATCGGTTTGAGACTCATTGTTGATGGCAAACCTCACCCTTCTTTCAACACCACCAATGGGCTCCATCTCTATGACATCCGTCGCATTCTCCACTGTTTGGAACCCAGCCAATACGCTTGCTGGCTGCACATTTTCCTCGATCTCATAAGCTGGTAGGCCTGAGAATGCCACTGTTCCAATCACTGTTAATCTACACTCCCCTGTAGACTCACCAGACTGGAACCCAACATCCTCAACACATGAATTAGTCTCACAGTTCTGATACCCATCATAGTATATAAAATCAGCCAGCCTATTGACAAGCTCAGATTCAAATGAATCAATGTCTTGATGAACGTCACGGTACCCATATCGGACAATGCACCTGTAGGACCTATGAGCTGGGGGACCAATGCGGCCCACAAGATAACGCTCTGCTGGAGGGACATATGGTACAGGTACAGACTTGATGCACACAAAAACAAGGATGCGGTGGAAGGCAGGGAGGTTTGTGACAAACCGAGAGAAATTTGCAGGGATTCCAGATATGAGGTCAGTGTATACCAGGCCGATGCCAGGGACTCGGGCAATGCCCAAGCTTGGACCCAAGGCTAGAAGCCACTCCAATGAGACCTTGTTGTGAAGATCAAACTCATATTTCTTTATGGTAGCGTAATGCCAAACAAACATAATGGTCATGAGAAAGAGGGCCAGGAGGATGGGGAGCCAGGCCCCCTCAAGAAATTTGGTGAGGGAGGCAGAGAAGTAGAGGGCTTCAATGGTGCCAAAGAAGAGTAGAAAGGCAAGAGCTATAACAGGAGGTTTGTGCCAACATAGTATAATAACTAAGGAAGTGAGGCATGTGGTCACTAACATTACTGTCATCACTGCTAACCCTGAAAAAAAAACAACAAAATGAATTATTACAAGCAACAAGAGCTCCTTTTTCACAACTGTTTATTGTATTTCAAACCACTGGTTCATACATTATGGATTAACTTCGAGCTAGTTGGGTCTGCTCAGCTTGACCAGGCTCTCTATACTCTTGAGTACATAATATTTAGTTTAAGCAACCAGAAAAAGAAAAGAAAAGAAAAATAGAAGATTCAGAAACCCCCCCTGGATTGGATCTCTACGATAGCTTCAAGTAGGCAGCATATCAGGTTTTAATAACTTAAACAAATAAGAAGTGAAATGTGCATTGTAGTACCTGATGCATCTATTATGCAGACCATCAATTGAGATATGAGTAGGGCATAGAAGGCTTAGAAAGTGTTATGTACCTGATGCATTTCCGATGTGCTTCGTATCTCTGAACCCAATAGTCACTGCAATACAGAGGATCATGAGCATCCAGTTGATCTCAGGGATGTATATCTGGCCATGTATCTTATCAGAGGTGTGAACAACCTTGACTCTTGGGAAGCAACCAAGTGACTGGCTCTGGTTGATGATAGAGAATGTCCCACTGATAATTGCTTGGCTTCCTACTACGGAAGCAAGGATGGCTACAATAAGCACTGGCCACCTCACACTTTCTGCAACCACAAACTTCAAGATATCATTGTTTTTTTCTATGTGAAAGTAGCCGCCTTAGCTACACAACCCTCACTTGGCCGAAAAACTGTTAATTAGACCAGGACGAATTTGATGATATGCAAGTATTGCATCATCTGGAAGGGACTCCAAGTCCTATTCATTGACTGACTCATTCAGTACTAAGCAGTAACAACCTGCAACATGGTCATCACAAATGCCTTCTCTGCTTTTCTTCTCAAATCCCCCCCTACCCCTCCAAAAAATCAGCTTGGAACTAACACATAACACATCCAACTCAGGGAAACAACTCACCTTTTTCATGCAGGCCAAGTTTTAAGGCTGGGGTACTATATATCCACAGGATGCTAACTAATTACTGATTGAGATTTTATATTCTGTGACCACAAAAAAAAAAAAAAAAAAAAAAAGAGAATACCTGTAAATGAGACATAAAAGCCAATCTGGTAACTGGTGCCTATATTGTGATGCTTTGATAAGTAAGCAGCTTGACCCATGTATGCTAAGATCAGTGCTGGGTAAACCAGAAAAGTAAAAGCAATCTGCAATTGGACAAAAGGTAAGCCTTTTTTTTTTATGTGGGGTGGGGGTGGAGACAAAGAGTAAGACATTGATAGCAAAATAAGATTTAGAAAGAACAGCACACACACACACACATACACACACAGGATTGGCTACATGAATCCTGTACTGTTATTCCACTTATCTAAGGCCATAACTTAAGTTAAATTATAAGTCCTCAAGTCTTTTCACATTTTTACTAAAACAAAGTCTTTTCTCATTTTGATCCAAGTCCTTTTTGGCCTTCTGCAATATCGTTTTAGATTCTTTAACTTGCACCATATTACTCCTTCTCATTGGTGTATTAACTGGTCTTCATTGCACCTGATGGAACCATTGTAGAAGAATGATCATAGAAAATGGTACCTGAGATAGAAGTTCAGATAGCAATGAAGACGTCTTATCAAATTTGAGTGATTGTAGACTGAGGCATGTATGAATACATTGTCCTCAAATCTGATGTCGCCCCTATATGTCTCTTCCCCAGTTCGTAAGGTTGATTGGTGGCCAAACCCAAACTCCAAGATTCAACAGCTAGATCTCTTCAATAGACAACTCAGAAGATTCAAATTGAAGAAAAGTGAATGTGTGTCCCCAATATGATCTTCTGGTGAGCTGGAATTGCATATGTAAGCCCAAAGAGAATGGGGGGCTGGGTGTTTTGTCCTTAAAGATCATGAACAGAGCCCTACTTTCGAAGTGGCTGTGGACGTTTGGCAATGAAAGAGAAGCTCTATGGAGGTAGGTCATCTACTCTAAATAGGGTGCTGATGGGGGATGGACTAGCTTGGAAGCTGATGGCCCGTTTGGTGTTGGGGTGTGGAAAGGTATCTTGAAAGGGCAGAGTTGGTTCCAGCAATTCATAAACTTCAAAGTGGATGGTGGCTCATCAGTGAGATTTTGGCTTGACAAATGGACCTTACTCCTCTAGCTGATGACTTTCCGGATATTTATTCTCTAGTTAGATTGTAAGAGGGTTGAGTGCTTGATCATAAAGTGGCTATGGACTATGGAGACCTCGGTCAATTGGAATCTTCAACTCAGGCGATTCCTCAATGACTGGGAGATGGATACCATTTCATCTTTATTGGGTAGGCTTGAATGAATTACAGTTGGTTCTCTTGGGGAGGCTGATTCTTGGGTTTGGGTTAGAAGTAAAGATGGGGTGTTTTCAGTCAAGGAGGCTTATCAGGCTATAATGGTTGCAGCCCTGTCTACTGGTCACTTTTCCTTCATTTGGCATTTGAAGATGCCCCTGCAATCAGCTTTCTTCTTTGGCTAGGGTAGATAAACTGCAGGCCAGAGGTTTTCAGATGCCTAACCGTTGCTCCCTTTGTTGCAAAGAAGAGGAAACGGCAAACCACCTCTTCTTGTTCTTCCCAGTGTCTTCTCAGATTAAGGGTTACTTTTGAGGGGATTCATTCGTGTGGGGCCTCTTCCAAGGTAGATGGTTGATCTTATTCTCATGTGGAAGGGGGAGCAGCTGCTGGACTTATCTCCTCCAGTTCATCAATTGTGGGATTCCACTCCTTTTATAGTTTGTTAGGTGATTTGGCTAGAAAGGAATGCGAGAATCTTTGACAGGAGTGTAATAGAAAATGCCAAGCTCCTGGAGCGGGCCCTCTCTCTTTTGGTCTCTTGGACCTTGCATCTACCCGAGTTCAAAGGAAAGAGGTTCCACGATTTCATCTTCAATTGGGATGCCCATGCTTTCTGTTAGCTGGCCTGTTTCATTTTATTCTAGCCCCTGCTGGGTTGTACTATCTCATGCTTCTCAGTTTTAATGAAAGTTTACCTTTTCAATAAATAAAAACTTGGTTAACCAGGATAAGCCATTGTCTACATCAAATGGAATATCATTTGGTCCTAAAGCCTCCCCTGTTTTCCTCCATCCCAAAGCTTCTTAGTTTCAGACATTCTAATTTTATGAAAATAACTGTGACCTCTAATCTCATCGGCACTACTAATTTCCCCAAAATTGACATTCCCTACATGGTCTTTTTTGATCAAATAATTTTTCATGAGACAGATTAATTGGCAGCCCAAAAGGGTTCCATGTGTTAGCCATGTAACCATCTACTACTGTTGCAAATCTTAGGCCTAAAGCACTTTACCACGTGGCAAAAGAAAGCCTTTTTCTTGGGCATTTTTTACGTAAAATTTAAAACATTGACAGTTAGTATCACATGGAGGAAAGTCAAGTACATGGTGGGGAATGGAGCTGAAATGGAATCGAGAAAACTGGACATGTGGCCAATACAGAGGATTGGCAGTCTAGATTTGCCACGTAATCCCTCTACATTGGAAAAATGCTGAAGCTGACATAGCAAATAAATCTAGGTGACCCACCTAGAAAACATTATATATATATATATATATCATTTGGGCCAAAGCCTCTCCTGAGTTCAAAGGTTTCTCCTTTAGTGATGTGTATCGAGATTGGTGTCCTAGCCTTTTCTATGTGGGCTGATCTTAGTGTTTTGTAGCCCCTTTGTTTCTCCCTCATTTTTTCTCCTTTCCTTTAATAAATTTCTTTTCATCAAGATATATATATATATGTGTGTGTGTGTGTGTGTGTGTGTGTGTGTGTGTGTAGTTTTTGGCAGATTGTACCTGGATTGCAGTGTAAGTGAAGTGGCCGAGATCTGCAAACATTGCCTCTGAGCCTGCAAATATGATTGCATATCATATTGAGGTTATTATAATTTTTTGTGATAAGATTGAGGTTATTACAATTGAAGCAAATCAAAAGGCTTTTCTGGTCACTATAGATTATCCAGAGTTTTCTGATGAGAAATTCTATAGTATGAGTTGTTAGACTTAAAATATGTTCCGTAATGGGCATAGCTAAAATGACAGGTTATAAATAAAAGAAAATTCTTTAGAGATAATGTTCTCCATGAACAGGGTGTATCCCCCTGTATTTGATATTAGAGCAACCCTTAGGTTATTTTAGGGTTATCTAATTCTGAATGCAGGTACATAGTGACTAATGCATGGAGAAGCACAGTTTCCATAGCATTATTTCAAATAAAACAGTCCAAACAAAATCTACAATGGATGTTTATAATAACCTGATGGGTTAAATTGCAGGGCTACATAATCTCCTAGATAGGACCCATCAAATGGTGAGTCACACCTTGTATGTACAGCACATGCTTGGCTATGATATTTCTAGACAACTATTACAGAAAATAATACTCAGAAAACAGATCATCCATTTCCTAATTGACTGGAATTTTCTTAGTTAATAAGATTGTCATTGAATGACTGATATGCTAAAAATACTTCGCGTTTAATTCATTATTGAACTTCTAGTGATTTTTCAGAGGAAGAAAAGCAGTGTTTAAATTTTTATCAGCATTTGATAGATGATAAAAAACATAGACCAGTTCCAGCAATTTCATCTCCATGAAACTTTCATCTCATGTGCAGGACAAACAATATAAGAAATACCAATACCAGAGTTTCTGGTTATGCATCTTCAGATGTTACCTGTTATGCACAACAAAATTCCACCCAAAGACATCCAGCCACCTTTCCTTGTCTTTTTCAAGAACTTGTACATGTAATATGGGGAAAGAGCTTGATAAACATGCGGGTTCCAGTGGAATATATTGTATAAGCCAAGGGCACTGATGCACAGTAACCAAGTCAATACAACTGGTGCAAAAAAGAATCCGAGCCGATGTGTGCCGTAGTGTTGTAGTGCAAATAGACACACTAATATGAAGCAAGTAATTGGAACCACTGCATCTGCAAACGAGGACATAATCATAAAAATATTAATGGCCAGAATACAGGAATTATAACCTGCTGCTCTCAACTGTTTACCAAAAGGCACAAGATTGTCTCCAGCATCTCTGGTGTGTTTGACACCTGTCCTGTGGAACAGTACAGGTGGACAAAAAGTAATTCTCACAGGTCCTGTTACCATTCAATGGAGCAGATGTCAACACACCAGAGATGTTGGAGTGTTTTCCTTCAACATCCAATCCATTACCAAAATTTACTTATAAATCCTCAAAAGTACTCTTTCAATGCTAAGAACGAAAATAAACTCTCCACAGTTCCTAGTACATTGAAAAAAAAATCTGAAGGACTGCAGAATGACAATGAGTACACAATTATATATATATATATATATATATATATATATATATATATATATATATATAT
>JAOXJP010000012.1:597461-615234 GCA_025762735.1 Platanus orientalis | reverse complement strand
TTGAAATCAATGGATTTTGATGCAAAATCCACAAATATAACATAACTTAGATGATTCATTCATTAAATAATTTTTTCCTTTTTTTTTTCATTTTTGGATTTTTTTGGACTTTTTCCCAAAAATGGCCACCTCGACTCAACTCGGCCAAACCAACCGATCCAGCCCGATTCTCGACTCAACTCGGCCGATCTATTATGAGTACCGACCTAAGCCTTAAAATCAGACCGGTTCCAACCAATTTCGAGTTGGATCGGCCAATCCGACTTAGAATCAGCTGAGTTTTAAAACCATGACCTCGAGTGGTTATTATGGGTAGTTATCTATATTTTGGCTCCATGACCACTACCTTGAACGGTTATAGATAGTTTGGCTTCATAGTCACTACATTGAATAATTTATTATGCATAATTAATTATATTTTGGCTTCATGGTCACTTTCTTAAGCAGTTATGAATAGTTTAGATTCATGGTTACTACCTCGAGTAATTATTATAAGTAGTTAGTCATATTTTGGCTTCATAACCACTTCCTCTAGCGATTATGGGTGATCATAGGATTAACTGTATACAGTTTGGTTTTGAGAAATTGGTTAACCACTCATTTTTTCTTAACCATCATTCACACACTTTTTTTACAGATTGGATTTAAGAAAGTGGGACAAACACCGAGAGCTAAATAAGAGGTTGAGAGTCCAGTTAGTAGAGGTATGGTATTTGGACCAAATCTCAAAACATCATAAACTGTAGGATTAGGGCTTATGTTCATATGAAGAAAAAAAAATCAATTGAAATAAAACATAATAAGAAAAAGGTACAGTCCATCACTGCACATACTCTCAAGGGCTAGTGAAAGTGAGGATTCTAGAGTCCTTTAATAATGTACAAAGGGTCACTTTTAAGAATATTGAGATACTAGTATCCAAGAGGCTTGGTTAGGAGCAACCCAAATCTGGTAGCTTTACTTCCCCTGCAAAAAGAGATTTTGCATGAGAGGGCAGACATACAAAAGAGTATGCATTTTATGTTCATGGCTTTTAAATTTAGGAAAGATCTGTTGTAGCAAATTTTTCTGTAGCATTTTATAGCACAACAAAAAGCATGGGTATTTTGTCTTTTAACATGGGTTGGGTTGTCTTTTAACATGGGGCTTTGTCTTTTTGTGATATTTGTTGTCATGCTATAAAAAGCTAAAGCATAATTCCCTACAGCTGATCATTTGGCTTAATTAAAGACACAAAGGACATATTGCACCCAAAGGGGGTCAGGAAACATGCTTCGTTTGCCCACTTACAGCAAAGGGGTATCAATTCACTTTTTGGAGGTGATCAAGGGCCTTGTGTGGCCCTTGAGCGTCGCACAAGGGGGGCACCGTAGAGGATTTCAGGCCCCTTATGTTAGCTAAATGTAAAAGTACCAACCAAGCTCTGCAAAACACACCCTAACAAGGGTTATATTTTAAGGTCATTATTAAAGAAAGATAAAAAGTTTATATTTTAGTCAGTCTTAGGAACCGGTTCAGAACGGATGGTTCAACCCAGTTTAACCAAAACTGACACCCTAAACAGCTCTATAGAAGCTTAAGACTGTAATCTACCAAAACTGCATATAACCGACAAAACCGAAGAAATCTGAGTGATTTTTTACAAACCCGATTGTAATAAATTCAACCGATTTTTTTTTTAGCCAATTAAGAAGAAAAAATAATAATATTGTGTATTTCCAAATTCTTATCCCACTTTCCATGAATTGTTTTATTTTCTGATATTTTAAAACATTTTTTGGTATCTCCTAAAATTAAAAACCCATTCATAAGCCTTCTAATGCATTACGAATCATTTTACTTTTGGTATTTCATTACATTTTACTTTTTACTTTTGATTGAAGTGAACCACTGTTAGATCATATATGTAAACCAATGGTTAAACCCGATTGGACCTGAGCCATCATTTTACCAGTTCGATGATCAATCCGATCCTCAAAACTATGATTTTAGCAGTTTTTTTCTTTGGTTCTTTTATTTATGGGAACAAATGTTCTATTTCAAATAGTGTGATCACACCGTGGATTGAAACGCATTGTGCATGGAATTAAAAGCGTTAAAATAAATAAATAAAGTGTGCAGCTCAAAAAGCAGGTGTCAAAAAAGGCACCAAATTCAAAAACACATAATATGCCCATCTATCTATGTATACGTCACACTCATCCTGGTCACAGAGCATTTGCTCTCTTTATTCCATCAGCAATTCTTGCCCAATAAAATCCAAGCATTTGTGAATATGAGTCTCGAACGGCTGGCGCTTAGCCAGATTTGAAGTCACAACTCGGTCAACTGAGCCGTCATCTGCTTTGGGTTAAACAAGGCAGACCTGCACACCACCAGTCACCTACCAAGGGCGCCCCTCTCTTTCTTCTTTGTATTTAGTAAGAAGTTGACCAAAAAATAATCTAATAAATTATTTTCTCCTTTTGAAATAGCCCCTCCACTTTTTTTATTCTTATCTTCCATTTCTCATCTTTTCCTTCCAATGGTGGGGCTCCTTTTTTGTCCACAAATGATTGTCTGTTTTGAGACAGACCTCTATTATCGTGCATTGATTGACACATGATGTGTCTTTGAATTGGATGTCTTTTATTGACCATCTACTTTTTCAACTGAACACTTCTTTGGACCCTTTTACCCCCCAAAACAATACATGTCTGCTTTTTAATTCACAGAACATTTGCTTCGGTACATTAATGTAATCTTCTTTTGGCCTTCTTTTGATACATTAATCTAATATTCTTTTTGGCCCTCTTTTGGTACATTAATCTAATCTTATAGTGACATACGTATCTTTATCCTAATATGAGATTTTTTTATCTAGGGTTGACCTTATGTGGCAGCACCTATCTAATCCCATTTGTCAATTTCTCATTGGCCTTCAATTACGCATTGAGTATACCTTTTTATTCTCATAATCTCAACTATTAATCAGCAAGCAAATGTTTCTGAACTATGGCCCACCCAAGAGTTGATCCACTTGCTTGGATTTTATTTTATTTTTTTCAATTTCATTTCAATAAGGTGAATTATTATGCTTAATAATATTGCCCTAAAGAATTATTAATGTTTAAAATAGTATATGGACGTCCTTTTGAAAGGCCCAAGCGATTTCTTTTTGAACGTGGCTCTACCTCTATGAGCTAAGATGAACTGCTCCTTTTCCAACTAGCTAGGATAAGACTTTGTTGAGTTTGAGTTGTATTTGAAACGTGACGTTAAAATAGCAACCATAAGCTTATATTAATCGATTTGGCTTGATAAATTATTGTTGTCATCATTCATAATATTTAATTTCTTATGACGATACGAGGCAGAAAATAATTTTTTTAAACTACACGTCAAAATGTGATCCGGACATTTTTTTAATATACTATTAATATCAAATATAAAGAGATTCGATGGTTTCGGCCTTCCTAGGATCCAATTTACAGGTTTATTCCTAGCTAATCTCTCTTTTATATTATTGTAGTAGTGGTTAGTAGATAATACAAGTGTATAGAGAGATGAGGTTGCAGGTTTGCAACCTAATGTTTCAGAGTAATAATTAATTTCTTAGGATAATTAGGTGTTAACTGCTTAATGAAGTAGCAACCCTGAATTCCTTTCTTTTTTTCTTGTTTTTTGCACTAAAAATTAGGTGAGAACGAATCTTGTGAGAACTGTGAAAATGTCATCAGGGTACGGACACATCAATGCCGAAAAGTGATAAGTGTCCCCCAAAAAGTGCAAATCACTTTTTGGTACTGATGTGTCAGCCCTTCTGGTGCTGTTTTCACGGTTCTCGCGAGATTTGTTCTCACATAATCCAAGCCCTGTTTTTTGGGGTAATTAACCCTGAACTCCTTAGTGATTGGATTGTGTGTGTGTGTGTGTGTTTTTCAACGAGGTGGTTAAATGCATTTGGTCATTGGATAGCTTATCGCTAGTGTGACACTAAAAGCTACCGTAAGCCCAAGCCATAAAAAATGACGTGTTAAAACCAAATAAAAACAAATCCTCTGCAACAGGCTTAAATGACATTAAACGGAAACTGCCTTCAAAAGACATGTGGTTAAAGGTGGGTCCACATTTAAGTGTACAAAGAAATATGTGTATTAAAATTAATGTTCATATTTCATTTTTTTAGAATAGATGTCGTTCTTTGATGAGGGCAGTTTCTGTTTAATGTTATTTAAGCTTGTTGTAGAGGATTTGCTCTCCACACAAATTCAGTTGTCTTTCTCCTCATGAGCAGCATGTGCTACAATAAGCTCGATCACATTATGAAAGCATGAGGTCGAGTACTTAGCCTTCTGATCCTGATCTCTTACCAGAGAGAGATTATTTTTTTCATGGAAGGAAGGGTGCAATGGTCTTGGGCTCTAGTGCTTGGTTCTCCCCACACGCTCAAGTATTTCCCACTGTTTTCTCTTTTATCCCAGTAAATTTACCCATCATCAATCCTCCAATGTTCAACTAAACGGGCTATTAGGATAATGAGATCAAGCTTTTTTGTAGTATTTTACTTTCCTTATGGAAATCTTCGGGGGCTTATAATGTTTTCAAAGCCTTGACTGATACTGATAGGACCATCTTGAGTTCACCAAGGAACCAAACCTCAACTTCGACTCAAAATCAGCTAGAATCACTAATCCAAACTGTTCATTTACCTCGACCCGATTGGGTTATGCGTATGAACTAGTAAGCAAAACTCGAAAATCTGGCTTCTCAAAATTCCAAAAAGTTTGATCATTGTGTTAGACAAGTTGAATTGATTAATATCGAAATTTAGTAGAAGTTACATAAATAAGGAAAAAAAAAAAAAGCTAAATAGCAAGTGAATAGCTCATTAATCCACTTAGTTTCTTGGTGGAACTCATGGAGAAAGTGCTAATGGACAAATGGTGGAATTGTCCCTAGTTAGAGTCTTTCGTTATGTTGAAGACGGAGCCTGATTGGAAGTACTGTTTGTGTGGCCTAAAAATATAAGGCACCCCAGCATGAAGATTGAGCTTTGTGCTGATTGAGCTCACCAGTGGTGTAGGGCGTGATGCACCCTTGTCGGAGGTGTGGGGGTTGAGCCCCCAGCCCAAATTTTTTTGGGGTATCTTTGAGATTTTACTCTTATCTTATTTATATAAAAATGTATTAATTGTTCTGACTAAACCCACATACTAAGGAGAAAAACAAAATAAACAAGAAACACAATGCACATAAAAATACAATGATATACATGGTTTGGCTTATAACTTACGTCCATTAGCAAAAACAACAAGAAATTTCATTATCAATAAAAAGAGATTACAAGGAAATCAAACTCTCAAACCCTAAACCCCAAATACACCTTTTTATCCCTTTCTCTCTCTGTTAAAGTTGGGATGTCTCTCAAAAAACCCTAACACATCTTATATATGTGATATACAAAAGAAAACCGAACCAAGTCACAAGTCAGATTCAACAGACGCATGGCTTGATCATTAGTACTTCTCTGAGACATCAATAGCATTTGAAACACAAGATAAAATTCAAGTCACACTCAACATTAACACTATTTTGCAAAGAATTTTTAAAGAGATCAAGAGACGACTTCTATAGAGAAATTATCCATCTTTCTTTTGAACATAGTAGAATTGTTGTAAATCCATAGACATATTCAGTCATGCCAAACCATATAAATTATTGTGTCTTGTGTGTGAGATTGTATCTCATTTTCTTTGCGCATGTCCTTTACACAATAAACCTAGTTGAGAGAGTGCAAGGTTTAAATGGCAAAGTGTTCTTAGTCTGAACCCTCAGTGTCTAAGAGGATATTAGGGTTAATGGATTGAGTATTGTCAAACACCCTAGGATTAAGCCTCTAGCGCTCTAATGGAAAGCATTTGGTGGGTAAATCTTGTTGCGAATAAGGCTTTAGAATTGTACTTATACTTATCAAAGATGTCAAGATAATCAAATTTAATAGAAACCTAAGTCAAAATTTGCCGACCACTCAACCGTCATTGTTGAGTGAAAAAACACTGAAAAAGAAGGAACAATGAGAGCTCACACAAGGCTATAAATAAAAATAAAAATAAAAAGTAGAGAGTGACTCACATTCATAGGGGCAAAGGAATACATCTAACTCCTTATCCTCTTTCTTCTTGATCCAATATATCGTAGTTGATTGATGCCATCATAAGCAAGCGAAAGCACAATCACGAACATCTCAGTGAATGTTGATTATTTGCAACTCACTATGTGGAATGAAAATGAAATTTTTTGAATTAAACAAATGAGTGACATCGTCTTATGTTACCCCATGAGTTTAAAGGTTCAGAGTGTAGCAAGCTTGGGGCCAGCATAGGATCCAACACGCACTGAAGTCCCGATGCTTCTCCCGGGCAAAGGTGTGAGGCATCAGGAGAGTGAAGGGTTGGTGTGTGGCACATGGACTGATGTCGGAGCATCAACATGACACAACAGAGAAAACAGTGTCTAGAAACACGAAAGTTAAATAACACTAAGGGTGTGAGGCATGCAGGCCAACAACGCAAGGAACATCTAGTGTTTAGGTCGAATAATTGTGCAAACCAACTGGAAAGTATGTGGCATTCAGGCTAGCACGTGCAGCAAGATATGTTTGGTATGTATCTAGGTTGGAGGGAGAAGGTGCTTGCCTAGAGCAGCTAACCTAAGGAGGGAACCATATCCTCTGCGCCGAGATTACGATGCATCAAAGGAATACCAAGATGCAAGAGGGGTGGAGTCCCATGCAAAAAGTGTATGGGCCCCACCCCCTTGTGTCTTGGTATTTGTTGATGCACCGTGATCTCAGCAGAGTGTGGCACACGGGTCAACTCATCAAAGAACTAGCTTCTAGGTCGGACGGAGGTGCAAGGCACTAAGCTAGCCAGCATGGCAAGGAAGATCTAACATTCAAGATATGATGGACCTCAAGAGAGATATGCATCAATCAAAAAAAAAAAGATGAAAACTAATCCTCTGCAACAAGTTTAAATAACATTAAACGGAAACTACCTTCAAAAAACAAGAAGTGGTTAAAAGTGGGCTCACATTTAAGTTTACAAAGAAATACATGTATTAAATCTCCCACCTAATGTTAAAATTTCAATTTTTTAGTATAGATGTCGTTCTTTGAAAGCAATTTCTGTTTAATGTTATTTAAGCTTGTTGTAGAGGATTTGTTCTCATCAAAGATAGAGATGCGCCGCTAGGCCAGATAGGGGTGTGAAACACTTAAAGAAATATTTATAACCATTAAATATAGAAGTACAATTCTCATGTATTAGCTGTGTAGAGCATCAAGTTGAGCACCTAAAATAGTCGTAGATAAAAGCACAACTCTAATGCTGGTGCATAATACTCTCAGATAAATATCAAAATAGTCATAGATACAAGCGTCTAACTAGGGTAAATGGTAGAGTAAGGCACCTAAAGAGATATTTTGAAATAGTCATAAACAAAGGTGTACCTATTTTGTAGTAGTCAATTTAACTAATACATTAGATGTCCGTAGGGGCGTTTGATGATTAATTTGCTAGGAGCTGAGCGTGGTGCAATTGCTGTCTGCTTGGCAAGGTTATGGTCCTTATGGAAGCATATGGAGACCTAAGGCCTGGGATGCCACAAGGTTGCATCTTAGCACAGTTGCCAAAGGTTTTCATGCAATTTACCTTGGATGTAGAAAGAAAGGGCCTTGGTTACTAAGTTGTTCTTTTTCCCCTCCAACTTTTTTTAAGGCCCTAACCATAATGAAAGTTCCTTGGACATAAAAAAGAAAGGGCCTTTGAAAGTTGTCTTAATAGGAGATTCTGTACCCATTATCTCCTGCATTTGGGCTGTTAAATACTTAGTTCAAGATTGTATAGTCTTGGCCAAGGAATTTGTGGATGTTGCTTTCTCTTGGGTTAACAGGTCTTGTAATTGGGCTGCCCATGAGTCAACTAGCTTTAGTAGTAGGTCTTCTATGATGCCTGTTTGGAATAGGTCTCCTCCTCCTTGTCTTTTGATGTAATTGCTACTAGGAGGTTTGATCTGATTAGCTAGTGGTTCTTTTTATATGTTTCTCATATTTATCAAAAAGAAAGAGCTCCTTTATTAATATGGCCTTTTTAGATTCCAACAATTACGAAAGGGCTATCATATCCTTGTATTTTTTTGGGTCTCAACAAGTGATCAACCTGACCATGTTAAGAGGTCAAAATCAAGTTATGTAGGACAAGTCACGTTAGCAATCCAACCCAAAACCCAACTAATCTTGAGTGGATCACCAGATCCTCTAGTCAACTTACCAAATTTTGAAACAGTGATATCAACTAAAATAAAGCAAAAGATTTTGGTTGATTATATTCTGTTTTTTCTGTCACACAGTTCTGGTTTTAAATATCTAAAACTCAAATTTTGGCATTCAAAATTAGGGTTTAAGAGATCAAATGAGAAGATAGCTCATTCATCTTTGTTGGAGGGGGGTGAAAAAGAGAGAGAGAGAGAGAGAGAGAAAGAAAGAAAGAAGCACTCCTTTACTTAGGTCGGGCTTTTCACATACATATTTATATATATGATCCCCTATTTTGCATCTGCTTCCTTACACTTCTCTAGGGACAAAAAGCACTTAATAGTCACTAATTTTAGACTTTGCATCACCAAAATGCCCTATTTAACTCTTTCCCACGGCCTAAAGAACACTCATTTTTATAAATAAAAAAAATGATTTTAGAAAAGAAGAAAAAAAAAGTTGTTAAGCTGTCAACCATCAAATTAGAAGGAAGAAAATGTTCTGTAATGAAAATGCCTCAGTAGTGTCTATGGTGAATTATAAAACTTGTGTTGTTTTGGGGGGAAAAAGTAGGTGGTCAAAAAGAGAAATCAAATTAAAAACACATCTTGTGTCAATAAATGGCACGCATATAGAGGTCTGTGTCAAAGCAGACAATCATTCTCCAATTAGAATCCAACTGATACATATATAAATCCAATGAAAAGGGAATTAAGAGTTAACAGAAGAACCCAAAAGAAGGTATCAAACATCGTGGCCAGCAGGAAACCAGATACATGAAACACGACACTAGACCAAGTGTCCCGACAACTTTTTTTGTCTCGCAAAGTATCATTGCAAGAGAGAAACGTAATAAAAGAAAACAGAAGATGTGTAGACAAAAAGGAACACTCAAGGACAACTAGAAAATGGAGAGATTAAAAGATGATAGATCGTCCCCAGCAAATCTCCATCAAAATTAATGTTTTGCATTTAGGGAATGAAGTGGTCCATATAATTGAGAAAGATGATGGATTTCTGCTTACAATTTGAATGACTTTGAGAATGGTAGCCATCCTAGTGGGCTCTAATGAGAACTAGTCTCACAATGCATGCATTTTATAGGGAAAAAAAAAAAATTTAAAAAGAGATAGGTATAAAGTCCTTCGATCAAATTGCCTGAATAAATGGTAAACGGATTGGATAAAACAACTTAGAGAGTGGCTAAAGTTGGAATGACATCAGGGCCAACACTTCAGTGCCAAAAAGTGAAAAGCATCCCCAAAAAGTATATTTCACTTTTTTCTGCACTGATGTGTCAGACCTGATGTCATTCAAACTTTAGCCACTCTCTAAATTGTCTTACCATATCCAGCCTCAAATAAATGGGATAAAATATTTTATGTTATTTTGTTTTATTTTTCTTCTACACGTTCTAACAAGGGCTTTCAATTGGGTTGGTCTGGGCTGGGCTGAGATCAGCCCGTTTTAAAACAATGAGCTCTGGGCTGAGTTTGTACTGCCCAAATTAAAGCTCTTTCTTTAATTTTTTTTTGGCCGACTTTAGGCCCATAACTGCCTCTAAATGCATATTGCATGGGTCTTTTTGAACAGATGAAACATTGAACTATGTGATTATGGTAAATTAGTCAAAAATATAAACCCAAAAATAATATAAAAAAAAAAACTACAGGCCTAATATTGGCATCTAAATAAAAATGCTATTTGTTAACTACTTCTGGTCAGGCTGGGCATCAAACGGATATTGAACTGCTGGAACTCGGACCAAGTACAACTTCAAATCTAAAAACTGCCCAAACTCAGCCAGCCTAAAGTTTAGGTTGGCCCAGCACAACTAATTTCAGGCTGGACATGTCAGGCTTTTGGCCAGCCCAACCCAATTGACAGCCTTAGTTTTAACAAGAGGAAGAATTAGATTGCTACTCCTTGGAGTAAATAAGGCAGCTGATAAATAGCCCATGAGTTTAGAGAGAGAGAGAGATGGTAAGGTGAGGCGGACCGTATACTGATGATTAAACTTCTGCTATATTTTTCTCGATTTTGGTGGTCAACATATGACGAAAAATTTTAAAAACGCCAATTTCACTTTTCACTTCGATTGATTTTTCACCACTTGTCGACCATCGAAATAGGCAGAAGTATAACCACAGGAGAGGATTTGGAGGGAAGGTGAGGATGTGAGGAGGGACGATTGTGGTGGAGTCCAGATCCTCTATGGTAAGTTAAAATACATTAACATGCAACTAGTCTCAAACTGTGACACATACAAAAAAAATTAATACTCTAGCCAAAATTGGGCGAGGCCCAACTTATTTTACTGTGTCAACAGATAAATGGATCGGGCTTCGGCTTAAATTTAAACTACTAAGCTTTGTCCCTGTTCATTTCTTATCGCCGAGTCCATCAAGGACTTCCACTCAGGACATGGACTTGGTGAGCAGAGCTAAATTCAACCTGAACCGGCCCATTTCTAAACCCTAGCGATAAGATTGGGATGGACTGTAACCCTTCAGAAGGGGGAGGGAAGGACCATGATAAGTAATAGTTAGATGGTCAATGGGTACAGTGGTTATTTCAAAAAGGGAATGGATGTTCTGTCCAGGATGGTGTCCAGGACACCAGGGGCCATCATATGGAATAAAATGCATATTCCATGTTCAAAAAATGCATCACCCGCCCATTTTATTCCATATGACGTCCCCTGGTGTCCTAGACACAACATCCTCAAAAGTCACTTGGAATGAAACCATTCCATTTTGGATTGCCACAGTACTTGAGTGCATATGAGCCCCAACAAAAACAAGTCACTCATAACCAAAATATGAATGAGAACATAAAATATATCATTTTATAAAAAAGCCAACATGACTTCGTTTCTAATTTTAATTAACAAATCTAAATGAGTTCATTTTGAACCATCACCTTATGGCTTGAAATGTCATGGGAATTTCAAATGAGATGATTTCATTACAGGTGACAACCAAACGTGACCTACGTTTTCATTTAATTCTCTCATGGATCATGGCCATTTCCTATGTTTTTAAGAAATCTAATGGTCTTTTCCTAAACAATTGTGATGCACAATGGAAGATATGGTCTAGATATTTGTTTAAAGGATTGTTTTTTTATCACAGATAAGAGGTACAATTACACAAGAATAAGACTCGGAGTCACTCAACGCAGGCTGTCAACTATTCAATTATATTTTCATATTTGGTTTGTATTCAGTCTGTTTAAAGTAAATACAGACTCCATGTCCAATAAGGATGTTTCTTGAAATAAACAGGGTTAAAGGAGGCTCGATGTCTAATAAAGATAGACTATCCTAATCAGTAATTAGGTGTCGATGTATTTCAATTAGCAATTGGGATTTCAACTTAGTACATAGTTTGCATTCTGGTTCGGCCCACTATAATAAATCTATATACACTAAAGCAAAAGGTTGTGTACATAGACAATCCCTCCTAATTTCATAGTTTTTTAGAAAATTGCCATGTGTCTCTTTCACACTTCATTTTTCTCTCTCTTGGTTGGATTTTAAAATGGTTACTCCTCTCCTACTCCTATTTTTTCTCAGTTACATCTCTCTTAAATTTCTCACTTATTCCTCTATCCCTATTTTTTCTCACCCACATATAGGGTTGTCAATCAAGCCGGGCCAAGGTCTGTCCAAACTCAACCCTAAATGTTTTACCTAAGCCCAAACTCAGCCCAAATAAAACTTCAAACCTAAAAAGTGGGTCCAAACTCAACCAGTTTTAGAACAATAGGCTTTGGTTTGAGTTCAGGCAGCTCAATTTAAAACTCTTTTCTTAATTTTGGGTTGATTTTAAGCCCAAAATTACCCCTAAACACATTATATAGGTTTTTTTTAACAATTGACACTTGGAACTATATGATGATAGTAAATTTGTTAAAAATATATGGATCCAAACAGAATAAAACTAAAAAAAATTATAGACCTAGTAACACTATATAAATAAAATTATTATTTGCCAACAAGTTCGGATTGGTCTTCTGGCTGAACTTGAGTCTGCTCAAACTCGACCCGAATAAAACTTTGGGCCTAAAAGTTGGGTCAAAAATCACCCTAACCTGGAATTAGTTGGTCCAGCCCAATTATTTTTTAAGTCGGACATGTCGGGCATCAGGCCAGTCCAACCCAATTGACAGCCTTACCCACATCTCTCCCTTAAAATAAATTAAAAAGTACCACGTCATACATTTCTAACTCCTATTTTGTTCTCTTTATATTTTTATTTATTTTTAATCTTTTTGGGTCAGGATTTGTTATATAGAATACAACATATGAATACATTAACCCTAACCTAGTTCTCATCTCCCATTCCCATTACGTATGAAAGAAATTTGAAACCCCCTCCTTGGTAGCCAGCTCCCTTTCTCTAGTTGAACTCCAATAGTTGTCTGTCTTCCATCTCTATAGCTCTTAGGTTCTTATTGGTTATGTGAATATCCACAATATTTGAATGCAATTATTCAATTAAATAATCAAATACGGATATGAATATGCCTATATCTGCTTTGTATACCATATGTTTACACTCCTAATTTAATGTGATCATGCTTTTGTATTAATTTCCTAGAAGAAAAATTAAATGATCAACTGTGGACAGTTAATGAGGTGAGCTAGCTAAGATTGGCTCAAAGCTCAACCTATGGGTGGCAATGAGCTAAGCTAGCTCGGAGCTCAAATTGTAATGCACCAAGCCTGAGCCTCATTTTGAGATTACTGAGCCTAGCCTGAGCTGAGGTTGGTTTATATATATATATATACCCATACATCTATGGTGAATTGTAAGCTGACATATGTTGATTCTAGGGTTAAAAAGTTCAAAAAAGTGTTTGGTTGACAAAGTAGGTGTCCAAAAAGATACACCAAATTCAAAACACATCGTGTGTCAATCAATGGAACACCAACAGACGTCTGTATCAACACAGACAATCATTCTCCAAGGGGGTGAATGATTGTCTGTGTTGCCATAGGCCTCTGCATGTGAGTTGGGCAAAGCTTGGCTCATTGCCACCCCTAATTGAGCTTAAATCTTGCCTCAAACTTGCATATATTTGAGCCTCCAATTGAGCTCATCAGTTTAGTGAGCCCCAACAGAGCTGCACTACTAAGATCTTAGATGTATGGGTAGCCTGTTTCAACCAATTGTAGCTTTAACTTTTAAAAACAGGTTTGGCTCATAGGTTATTAGACTTCAAGATTTAACAGTAAGAGTTTGATGAGCCGAGCTTGAGCCTAATCCTTTCGACGAGCTGAGCTCGGGTTGTTGACACCATCCTTTGGCCATTGCCTCCGGAAGAAGTTAATGCGGCTTTTAGTCTTGCTTTGTGTCGATAAAAATGCCCTTATTTTGGTTTCATCCAAGTCGAAAGCAACCAGTCAGAACTCGACAGAGCAAATGAGATTTAAAGAAAGAGAAGATAACGAAGCATAAGCGAGGTTATTTTCGGGATTAAATTAGAGAGTGAATCATTAAGTTTTGCTTAAAATAATAATTTAATAGCAAAGCAGAGCCATTTTTCCGGTCTTCCTGCACACTGTCTGACAAAGCAAGCAAAGGTTCATCCCCTGCAATTTTCTCGTTCGATTGTCTGTATATTTCTCTCTGCGTCTCTCCATCTGCTCTGAAAAGCTGAAGAAGAAAGATGATGGTGAATAACCTCGTTTACATATCTCTCCTGATTCTATCGCTTTCTGCGATTTCTCTTACGATCGCAGTTCGAGTCATACCTCTCTTGGAAAATCACGGAAAACCCAGTCGGGGATCCAATCTTTTCGATACCTCCAAGTATGGAATACTGCAACTCAACAACGGATTGGCTCGAACGCCTCAGATGGGGTAAGGCTTTTCTACTCCAAGTCTTAGTTTTTCTTCTTCTTTCCCTGTCTTTGTAAGTTGTTTCTGACTTTTCTCCAGATTTTAAGGGTTAAGATCTTCTTTTATTTTATTTTTACAGTGATGGGTTTTAACTTTTAAGCTATATTATCTGAAATGTCTCAGCAAAAGATGAATTGGGATTTTGTTATTGCTGAAGTATTGAGAAAATTATCAGATAATTTAGAGAAAAACTGAATGAACTTGGAGATGAAACGGGTTTCAAATTTCTCAGTAATGGCTTTAAATTGGAAACACGGTTAGTAGAGTCTGTTGTAGCGTGTCATGCAATTGATCGGGTGAAATTATTGGGTTTTTTATTTTAGTTCCAGTTCTCAATGCTCTTCTGATGGGGTTTGATTTCTCTGGATTTGGGAGGTGCCCTCCCTTTATTTATATTTATGGGTGTAAATCAATTTTTTGTTGTTTTTCTTTTATAATTTTTCCTTGGCGTGGGGAGGGGATGAAAGGTTTTGGGCAGTCTTAGTTGGGTTTGTTGCAGAAATTTTGTATATAATTAATTGATTTTTTTTTTTTTTTTGGCAGATGGAATAGCTGGAATTTCTTTGCCTGCAATATAAATGAAACTGTTATTAAGGAAACAGGTCTAAATTTCTGCAGTCCCCCATGATTCAATTGCCTGGTTTTTATCTGCAATTATACTTTTTTTTTTATTAGTAAACTATTAGTAGGTGAAGACGGGTTTTGAACCCAGGTCTGTGCTACGACACCCACAGACTTTACCAACTTAGCAGGCTGGCATCTTCCATCACACTTGTGTGTACGTACATGCATACAGTACCTGTATTATATGCAAACGTGTGCAGACATGGATAGCCATGCTAAAACTAAATTACATATGTATTCATCAAAAAAATAAAGCTAAATTACGTATGTAAAACATATATGCATGTTCTCTTCTTCTTCTTTACTTTTTTGATAATATATGCATGTTCATGTTGATACATGTGTTGCTTTGTACATGAAATAAATTCCCATGATGCATGCATATGTTAAACTCGTATATATATATATATGTCGTTATGGGAGGATGCTGCTGAATTTTTTTTGGTTTCTACCAGTTTTTTGGAAAAGGAAAATTAGGCTGGTATGAATTTAATATAATGATGTTACTGTAGTACTTACCTATTGTTTCCTATCCAAGATGAAAATCCCTATTTTATGATCTCATTATCCCTCCATCCCAAAGGTTAGAGCTCCAATTACCGTTTTGTTAAATTAGTAGCAAGGCTATGAAATGAAATAATTGTTGGTGAATTTGAAATTTTTACATGGCAATTGAATTTTCAAGAATCCTGAATCTGATTTTTCTGCCACACGTTTTGTGAAGGAATTTATCTGATGCTTCATCTTGTTGTTTGACCGAATCCCTCACAATTGCTAACACTGTCCTCATTGACAGCTGACGCACTCATCTCAACCGGGTTGGCTGATTTAGGTTATGTTTACGTCAATATAGGTAATACTTTTCAATACCCATTTGTTCCAATAGCTGATTGCAGCTTCGTCTCTTGGTTCTGTCTTGGACTTATATGTCATCTTTGATGGCAGATGATTGCTGGTCTTCTCCCACACGCGATGTTAAGGTTCATTCAAAGCCTTTTTCACATTATCAAAATTCATATTTACCAATCAATTAAGCGTTAAAAATTGCATCGATGATGAAAGATGATGTGATTTACAAGGAGTAAGTGTATTCAATTCGTCACATTTAAAGTTAGTACTCAAAATGTGTAACTTGGCTTGATTCTCTTCTTTGAGACAAATACTTCCCATAGGATCTACAGGGATATGTTACATTGGCATAAATTATCTTCTTGAGTTCCTTCTTTTTAATCCGAAGGAAAAAAAAAAAACATTAATGATATGAAATGAACACACACACATATGCATATATGCACAAGCAAACACATACATGATCAAGTTGCATTCTCTGATGTAACCTGCGACTTCCATGTGTGCAGAAAGATTTGGTTCTCTCCTTAAATCTCCCTCCTAAAAGAACTTCATTTTTAAAGAACCTATAGTTATAGTTGCACTCCTTCTCCACAACACAAATCTATTAAAGGAAGTTTTTTTTATATATAACAAATATGTGAGGAAAAAGGTTTTGCCATTATTTATATTTATCAGTGCCAATTCCACATAATAGCTAAATGGTTGTGCAGGGAAATTTGGTACCTGATCCCGAGACTTTTCCATCAGGCATCAAGGCTCTTGCTGACTATATACACGAGAAGGGCCTCAAGCTCGGTATCTATTCTGACGCTGGGTAGGATAACTTCTATGATCTTAAATAGAAGCTCAAGTAACAAAAGAAAGTTATAAAATAAAGTGATCATAACAATTGAGTATTTTTCATTTAAACAAGGGATTATCACTTACAGTGGCACTCTCTCTAACCAAAATGAAACTTTAGGGTTTTTACATGTCAAGTTCGACCTGGATCTCTTTTCTTCGAAAGTGTTGATGCAGAATTGTTTGCATCTTGGGTAAGGATTCCGATATTTCTCATTAAAAGTCTGACATGGATTCCACTTTATTTAGTCAAGAAGACAAGTTTTGGAGAATTGGCAGTTTGAATTTATACATTAGGATGTGTGAATTTAGATGAGAATTCCAGTTATCTGTTTACCATAATATATTTTTTTATCTTAATTTCCCTTTTGTTGTGGGTGTTTTGTCATTCAGGGTTTAGACTATTTGAAGTATGACAACTGTTACAACCTTGGGATACAACCAGAGAAACGGTTTAATCTCATCTTTAGTATGTTCAATAGTTGTCTTAGAACAATGTAAAGTAGTTCTCAAATTGATGAAGTGTGCCTCCATCATTTCCAGCTATCCACCAATGCGCGAAGCTCTTAATGCAACTGGTCACATGATTTTCTACTCACTCTGTGAATGGTAATTTAGATTCTTAATTTATTTGCCTACATTCTCAAGTTGATTCACTATAGCTTCAGGGTATTATTTGTTTTTCAGGGGTGTGAATGACCCTGCCTTATGGGCAGGCAGAATTGGAAATAGTTGGCGAACAACAGACGACATCAATGATTCATGGGCAAGGTTAGGAAATTGAACTCTTACCTTTATATCAGCTCATGGCAAATGCAGTCCTCAATCCAAATTCCAAACTGTGCAATTCATGGTAGAGATCTCATGTGCACAAACGGTTGGCCTAGCATCTGACAAAATGCACTTTTTTTTTTTTTAATAAGAGAAGATTTATTAAGAAAGGGCGGCTTGGCCCAATGGTAAAGCTTACCGTTAGCGTCCTCGGTGGCGCGGGTTCAAGTCACGGAGACAGCCTCTCCTGAAATGGGGGTAAGGCTGCGTACATCTTGCCCTCCCCAGACCCTACATTAGCGGGAACCTTGTGCACTAGGTTGCCCTTTTTTTTTTAGAGGAGGCCTCGTTGAAAATTTTATGATTGTTGATACCCAACAATCATCAGATTTTCAACGAGGGTATGCTGGTAATGTTTTCTCTACATCTTGTTTGATGCGTGCCAGAAATGTGTATCATCAGAAATAAAAGAATAATAGTT
>JAOXJP010000012.1:562121-586024 GCA_025762735.1 Platanus orientalis | reverse complement strand
TAAAATGACCAAGTGTTGTTTGTTGAATCCTTTTTCTTCTATCGGGAAAATATTTGGTGAATGGGGAGCTACTCAAATTGAGGTGTTGCATTGGATTACAATCCTTTTAACAAATACTGTGTTGAGGTAATCCATGGGATTCTTCTATATATATCAGGTGATGAGTTAACCTCTGATTTGATGGCTTGTGTAGGTTTCAATGTCTAAGTACCTTTCACCAAGTGGTCACCTATTGCTTTATGAATCCTTTATATGGTTTTATTTAATATTACTTGTCCATTGATGTTTTGTAGGCACCCTAGAAATTTACATTTTAAAGATGGAGATGTGATTCTGAATATCAATCAAAGATTTCTTAGAGGAGATAATTTATACCTCACATGATCCCAATTCTTTTTTTCTTTCTTTTCATCTCTGTATCTTTAGTACATATGATATATCTGTACCATTGTATCTAAACTCTTTTCCATATCTTTGTATCTTTAGTACATATGAGATATTTATACCATTGTATGTTAACTTGCAGTTTTGTAATAATAACACTGATCCGATGCCTTATTTCCATCTACATTCTTGCCCATTTCATATTTTATAATCAAGCAAATCCAATGCAATACACGAGAGAGAGAGAGAGAGAGAGAGAGAGAGAGAGAGAGAGAGAGAGAGACCACTAAGACAATAAAATTAGCAAAGTTTAGAGTCCTTTTAGATGTCGAACTTCTTTCCTAGGCCTGCAGGTGTACTATTCTCAAAAATATTTCTGACTTTACATTTTTCCATAATTTTTGTTCTAAAAGGTTCTCACTTTCAGATATCTCTAAAGAGAAGTAATGATAAAAAAAAAAGTACCTTGCAAGAAAACACAATTTTTCATTGTTTGAAAATAGTATGAGATTTTAACATGATCTATGTTGTTCTAATTCAATCAATAAGAAATTTTTGTTTTCTAATTTGCAACATATGCTCTTTGCATTATTTATTTACCCAGAAGAAAAAAAATGTCTTCTTATTATTTAAAATTATCATAAATTCCCAGGAAAAAAGGCTAAAATCCCCCTAACTTAAAGTTTTCCCTCAAACAAGGATTGTACGAGTGGGAATGCAACAAGTCTTGTCACAAATAGCTTCAACAATTTTTAAAAAAGAAACCTGCCTAACTACGAGAAACAGTTTCCTACCTTTGCTGACACTGCGTCCAAGGTTGTTATTTTCTTTCAATGGATCAACAATGTTAAGATGCTTCTGGGAAAATGCCCTTGAGTTGGTCTCTAGCCCTCTCGATGGCACTGCGAACCTCTCCACGCAGTTCCTTAAAAATTCTTTACTGAGCAACAAAACATCCCCACCATTTTCTGGAGTCTCGGCTGCAAAAAGCACAAAAGAAAAGTATCTTAAAAAACAAGCAGCGAATCCATCCACTCCCCTATAGACACAAAGGCAAGTTACTTACCCACTATTTCTGGCAGTGAAGATATGCAGACCGGACCATTCAAGCTGATACAGTAGTTATCCCAATCAAATTTGCTGAAGTAGTCCAAAAATCTGTACAGAACCTATAAACAGGTAGCATGTTAGCCAAATTCGTGTCTTTGTGCATGTATTGTAGCAATGCTTATTCACAGTAAGCACTCACCGCTAAGGGGCCACCTAAAGACGAGTGGAAGAGGTGGACGATATATAAGACCAACGTTTCCAAAGCGTATGTAGAAATCAGACCATGATGAGCACCAAGAATGCGGCTCTCATAATAGCACCAAGCTTTAATTAGTATAATACTACGTTTGAAGAGATGGTCTTTGCCAATAAGAAAATCAACCTGAGGAAAAAGCAGCAACAAAAATGTTGAATTCACCCAATTTTTTTTTTTTTTTTTTTTGTTGAGATGTGGCTACCTTTATATTCTACATGCCAGGAAAAAAAAATCCATTGGATGCATAGTACATCCAGAAAATTGGTGCTAAGAACTTCTTTACTGGAATATTAGCACATCCCTTGGATGCATTGTACAGTAAATTGGTGACAGGAGTTTATTTACTGGAATATTAACATATCCCTTGGATGCATGGTCCAGTACATTGGTGTTGGGAACTTCTTTACTGGAATACTATGACCAGATTTAAACTCATGAAGAACAATTATGCATACAATCATATCCATATTTTAGAAGGATAGATCAAATAAAATAAATTAACAAAATTGGGGAGGGAGGAAGAGAATTGTATACACATATTTAGCAATTGCACCTATTTGATTTTCGAGTGCATTTAAAAAAGAAGAAAAGAATAGAGATGGGGTAGGAGAAAGGAACACTCCAAATCTGCCAATAATAACGAAGATACTAGTAAAGATTATGAAAAATACAAATTTTGATGAGGGGGGAGGGGAAAAAAACACAACTCCAAATCTGCCAATCAAAACAGACAAACTAGTAAAGATTATGAACAATATAAATGTAGATAATCCAACATTCGCCATTTGAAAGTAACTATGAGCCAAGGTCCAAGTTATATAGCAAAATGAATTAATCTGATTTGTTAAGGAAGCAAGTCATCTAAATTTGGAACCTTAAGAAGATGAAGTGGATTATACCTTCTCAAGAAAACATAATGTACTGAGTCCTCCTAGTTGATTGAAGGAGATGTCTACTACAAGATTCCGTACAAGGCATTTGACAAGCTTAACCTGCCATCAGAAAACCCAATGTCTAAAGCTTGCACAAGAAACAGTTCGGAAAATAGGCTGCTAAAAGGTAAATGGAATTGATTAAAAATTAATCATCACATCTTAACAAGATTCACAAGTAATTATGACTTTAACAAAATAAGAAATTGCATGTAACATAAACACAATTATATCCATACATATTTATAGAACAGTGTAAATAATACCTTAAAGATCTTTTGATTGGAAGGTGATGTGTGGTTCCAAATTGAGGGTTTCATTGAGTTTATAGCTGGATATTGAAAATTTGTGGAGGCAAAAAGGTCAAAGTGATGCAGGACAACCCAAACAAAGGTTGTTAACCTGCAGGTAAAGGTCCCAACAGAACTATAACAGAATAGGGTCAACTCAGGGTCAAACAGGGTCTAAAGAGGTTCTGTTTAGGGGTAAAATATTGAGGGGTTAAAAAGATTTATGGAGTTTAGATTAAGAAAGGCTAAGGCTGTATGGGTATGTGTATAGGACTGAAACAGCAGGCTATTTTAGGACTGGAAGTGGACTGATTAGGTTGCAGGTTATAGGGTCAAACACAGCAGGTTTATGTGGGATTTAAGTGGGTTAACTGAGGTAAGATCAGACGGACTAATAGGTTACTCAGGAACTGATCACAGAGGCTAAGAATAGAAGGCTCGAAACAGATAAATACAGGGGCTATATGCTCTAATTCTGGACTGAAACAGTGCTTAACTCGGGCATAAAAATACCAGATATAACTGATTAGAACAGAAAACCCAGATAACTTGAATCTTCAAATCAGTCGCAGATATATTGACTCCAAAATCAGAACTTCTTTCAACAAAATCATTGTCAATTAAAAGAAACCACCTTATAATCAATCTGAACACCAGATCAGAATTGCTGCAAGATACTCCAAGCAGAAATCTGACTCTTGATCAATCTACTAGCTGGGGAACCCAATTCTGCTACTGCCACAAGTGATAACACGGTAATTTCCACCTTGCCTAAATTATATATGGAAGCTCTGGTATGTGGCTGCCGCAAGGAGTAAACCTATGGGAAAAGCAGTTTGGGTCTCAAGATTTACAGAGAAATTTCAGAGGTGCCACAAGTCTGTAAATCAGATAGGAATGCTTATTGATGGGGAATTTCAAAATGGAAGTGTTTCTAGAGCTGGCCAATGGCTTTTGGATGAAGGGAAACTGAATTTTATGGCAAGGGTAGAAGAAAGATGGAGGAAGAAGGGGATTTACTAACTGGGCCTCAAGAAGCACTCAAGAATGGATCTTGATGGCTTTTAATGACAAAAAGTGTCGGAGAACATCAAACAATCAAAGAGAAAGAAGAAGAAAAAAAAGAGGAAGAAGGAGGAGAAATAAAAATAAGATAGATAAGTACCTTGTGGAGAAAACCCTACCCCACAGCCTAGAAAAACCTTACCTAGGTTTCATGTTGGCACAAGAAACTTGAAGAAGAAGGGAGCCAAATCGTGGATGCAAAACCTTAAAGAAAATTTTATTCATTCCATCATAATTTCAAGTACAAGTGATCCCTTCTTTTATAGGCTCCAGACCCATAAAAATATAGAAGTTTCTAAAATAAAAAAAGGGCCCAAATCGTGGAGCTTCCTTGACTAGTCAACCACTCCTTTCTAATATATATATATAACTTCTCTAAACTACCCAAAACATTAATTAAAATGACAACTATAACCTCGACTCTAATAAGACAAAATATGAGATAAAAAAGTAAAATTAAGATTACTAAGGAATCTAATAATAACTAAAAGACTCCATGATGCATCCAAAGATGTCTATCCATGTGGCTCCATGTGTGGACCCTACCATGACCCATGTGGGCCCCACTTGATCTTCCATGTCTGCATCACAAAGACTTTAAGTCTAGGAAGCACGTACACTCCAAAATCCTCGGCGTGTCCATGTTTGACAAGTATCGGATAGTATGTACACGCCGGGGGTACCTCTGCACGTGTCCAAGACATGTTGGAGAATAAAAAATAATTAGTATTTTTTTTTTTGGACATGTCTGGGACACAAAATTCTAGGGAATTTGATAAAATAGCTAGAAGAATGGGAGTTAATTGAAGAAAAACCTAAAAATGTATTATAATAAATACTAATAAGAAAAGAAATAAGAAGGAAAGGGGCATCAGGTTGCAAAACCGACAACCTTAACCTTGTAAAAGATTTTGATGCTTGTTATTTATTTTTTAAACACAAAATTAACATAAAATAGCTAAAAAAACAAATTAACTAATTGTCGTATCCTATCCTAGTTTTTCAAGAAATCCATGTCATATTGTACCCATGTCAGTGTCTGTGCTTCCTAGCTTTAAGTTCATATGGTCATGGGGGGTGAGGGGGGACAAATGATTGTATTGTCCAGGAGATATCTTGCATGGATTTTAGAGAAGACAAAAACCTATGGCCTAATAATAGCCACAAAAAAAGCTAATCAAGGCTTTTTTTTATAAGAACAAGAAATATATTAATGAGAAAAAAACACAAAAAACAGGAGCGAGGGAATAAGGCATCCACCACAGAAACAAGAAAACGACAAAAGAAATTACACCAAGCCAATGGCATTATTCCAGTCATGAATTAAGCCTCCCCTTTGTTCGTTATCATACTCCTTGCATCTCCTGGACCAGAGAATGAGCAAGTTTTAGCTTTCCTATAAACTTGTAATGACGGTTTAGTTGTATTCTCAAACACTCTATTGTTTCTTTCTCACCAAATAGACCACCAAACCGCCGCAAGGACCATGCTCCAACGCAATCGACCTTTAGCATTTAGAGCTAAGGTTCGCCAATTAGAGAGAAGGCTAGGCACATCCGGGAGCATAACCCAAATCATCCCAAAATCAAGTAACATGGCATCCCAAACTTCCGCCACAAAGGGACAATGAATCAAAATATGAGAAGCAAACTCCCCATTACCATAGCACAACAAACAAATGTTTGTTAGGTACATCCCTTTCTGCCCAAGAACATCCAATGTTGATATTTTCCCTAGGAAAACTGTCCAAATGAAGAATTGAACCTTTAAAGGAATATCCGATACTGAGTTGAATTGACAGATCCAACTCATGGATCGGCCAATCCGACTCGGTATTGGCCGATCCCGATAAACACAAACCCAGGATCGGCCATAAGAGTGTTATCTTGCTTCAACTCGCATTTTCTCCTTTTGGATTCAATTTCCTTTAAAAAAATTTTGATATTTCACATTCTAACACACTTGTGTGCTATTTTCTACAAGTTTTGAAGATCAAAAACTTGTATTTTGACGGATTTAAGCGGATTGAAAGATAAGATTTTTTGGGGTTTTCTACGAAACATAAAAAGGTATGGTTTTCTCCTCAAAACTCCGTTGTTCTTCATTCTTTTTGCAATAAAATGATAGATCTACTAATTTATTGCATCAAAAACCAGATTCAAGTGGAATTTCATGGATTAAACACACTTTTTTTTGTAAAAAATAGGCATTTTAAAAAAAATTCTAAAAAAACTCTAAAATAAATATATGTTATATATATATATATATATATATATATATATGATATAATAGACCATACATCTATGAGTTTAGGATCAAAACCCAGTGATCTATGGTTAAACTCGAATTTTCAAGAAAAAAAATATTTTTTTAATTAATCCAAAAATTAAAAATTAAATATTCTTTATATATAATTATTTTTTTCCTTAAATTTGATAGTGCATTATTTTTTTTACACAAATGCAACCTTATAGTGTAATTTTTGTTGGTTATTTCACTATATGTTAATTTTTGTCATTTTATTATTAATCCAAAAATGAAAAAGTAATTATTTTTTTCATGAATTTGATATTACATTATTTTTTGTACCCAATCACGAAGGAATAACACATTAGCCAAGGGCTAAAACGCAAAAAAACATTTTATTCATCAGTTTCAATGCCAAAATTTGGAGGGGATTGGTCCATTTTATTGCCCACAAGTTACCCTCTTAGGGTAGGTACAACTTAGCAAATCATTCCCTAAAGGCAACTTAAAAAATAAAGATAAATAAATAAAATAAATCCCCCAAAAGATAAATAAATAAAATAAAATCCCCCCAAAAGAGAAAGAAATAAAGAGAATAAAATAAAATAAAATCCCCCCTAACAGGTACCACATGATCTTTCTTTGTTGCAAATACATGTGGGTCCCACTCACATGTCACATGGGCCCTACTTCAACTTGAATGTCTGCATCATTTTAGATTCTTTTTGAATCCATAACCTGTAGGATATCTGCGGCCCTAGGTCGTTCTACATCAATTTGGTATCAAAGAAATGTAGGATACAACCCAGATGATGTTGAAGAATGTAAGGAACAATTTAGGGTTTCAAGATAAGGGTTAGGAGTACCCCAAAATACTTGAATATATTTACAAAGAAAGCTAAAGAATAAAATAGGGAAATAAATAAGAGAGATTATGAAGAATAGAATCAAGAAAGAAGTATAAACAATAGGGAAAAAGCCTAAAGGGCAATCCTATAATTTCATGGCGCAAAACACCCCCGATCGTGTGCCAGAATTTTTTGAAAATTTACAGGGTGATTCTCACTTCTATAAGAAATATGTATATTAAATTTCAAGTAATTTGGGAAAGTCTAGCTATATAAAATCATATAAAAACTCAGACTGTAGAATCTTGAATTCAAGAAACCAAAAGACTAGATGGATCAAGAATTAAATGAATTCAAGGGGAAATTTCAAGAAACTTATATGGATGGAAAGTAGACTAATAGGGGAACAAAACCCTAGAAAGAAAATCAAGAAAGAGGGGGTCTAGGGTGGGGCGATTTCTATGGTGCAGGAAACCAAAAAATTGCAAGAAAGATATTTGTGAAAGAAGACTAATAACAGATTTCCCAAAAAGGGGATTAATGGATTTAAAGAAAGAAATAAGAAATAAAGTGGAAGAGATGACCTGTAGAAAACAGCAACCAAGAAGCTTTTCTAGTAGCCTACAATTTGGTTGGAGAAGACAATCCAAGAACCAGTTTTGATAATGAAAATCTGCAGCACAACCTTCAACAACCTTGATTCTTTAAAGAATAGATGAGAAGAAGAGAGAATACATGAAGAGGAAGCTAAGGTAAACCCTAGGGAGCCTGCGGCTGCACCAAAGAGAGAGGAGAAAGAAGAGGGAATAGAGTAGGGGAACCCACAGCTACTACCCAAAGGAGGGGATAACACCACCACACACGGTTTCTAAAACCCAATTCTTTATTTCCAATATTACGAAAACTAATTGATTACAACACTAAAGATTTTATTTATAAACTTAGACCCACTTTCCTAAACCTACATGGACTCACATGACTTACCTTATCCAAACAAGACTCTTGACTTTCGTTTATGACTTTGCCTAATTAAAACATGACTCGTAACTTACCCTGTCTAGACATATTGACCAGCCCTCTTTTAACCCAATTTTGACTTCCCTACAACTCCTAAATTAACACTTAAACCCTGGTTTAACGATGCGGACATTGAAGACCAAGTGGGACCTACACATGGCTTGGTGAGATCCACACGAGATCTATGGAGGACTTTCTTTGGCACATCAATGGAGTCCTTCGTTTATGATTAGAGTCTTTTTTAGAGTTATTTTACTGTTTTATTTAATGTTTTATGCTTTGTTCGAGATTAGAACATAAGTGTCATTATGTTTAATGTGTTTGGGTCTTTTAGGCAGCACAACTTATGTTTTTGGTTGACAGCTTTACTAGGCTACGTTTTTGGCTGTTGTATTTTATTTTATTTTTCTTGAAAGTCTTCTTAGAAGTCTTAGGAAAGAGTCTTATTAGGTCTATGTTTTCTAATATGGAAACTTCTATTTCTTTTGTTATTCAGTCTTTAAATAAAGGGATCTCTATTGTAATTGATTATGCAATGAATACAAATATATACATATTCAAAGAAATAGGTCACAACTGGCTTTCTTCTCCCTAACCCACGATGGGTTATCTTCTCTATGGTGGAGATTCCATGGACTCTAGGGAGAGTTTTCCTAGAGCTAGATCTTGAGAAGTAGGGTCTTCTTCTTCAAAAAGCCAGGTAATCTCCTTTACCCTTCTTTCTTTTCTTCTCTATTCTTATTTCCCTTCTTCTTATTCTTTATGTATTCTTGAAACCCCAAACCTGCAACTATCCATACCCTTTTCCTTCACAGTTTTCTCTTCAAACCCTCTCACGAAAACCCTTTTTTCCGTGTTTCTTGAAGCATCTCATACCAGCAACCATTAACACACTTCATCTTGCTGAGTTGTACCTTTGAAGTCCCATGCCCTTGCTGTTTGATGCAATAGAAATCCAAATCCATCTTATTATAACCTGCAGCTACTTAAAGACTAAAACCCAAAACTGTTTTGACCTTCAGAACTCAAATCCCACCACTATTGTTCATTGCAGCAGTACCTGGGAACAATTCTGGTCTGTGCCAGACCTTTAAACCCTGAAACCAAGTCTTTATTAGAGTTTAAATTGAAACCCAGTCCAGATTCATCTTCTCAAGACCCACTTATAGTTCCCTGTTTGACCCTGCAATTAGCTCCAGAAAATCTGCCCATTGAACTGTTTCAAAACTCAAAAGCCCACCTGTAGCCGCCCCAGTTACAGTTCCTGTTTAACCATTGTTCCAGACCTTAATTAGCTCAACAGAACCCCAAGTATTAGCTGCTGTTATAGTCCCATTAGCACCTAAAATTCTGTTCTTTCTGACCTATTCCTAAGCCCTATTCTTTCTTCGACAACCAGCCATTACTAATCTTGATTTTAGTTACCTATTTGATCCTGTGTTCTGAGTATACCCAGCCCACATAAGCACTTCATACCCTGTTGTTTTAAGCATGTGACCTGAGCCTAAACCCCTAAAATACTTCGCTGTTTTCAGTCCTATCTGTTATACCCAACAACCTGTGTTTTGTCCCAACTTAAACCCCACAAGACCTTTATTGAACCCTTGCTGTTTCACTCTAACAGAACCCTTTCAGACCCTTGTTTTGAACCAGATTTGAATCTATATTTGGACCTAATTCAGCATGTATTATCTTAACCCAAAAGCCTAGAGTGTATAAAGACCTTGCTGTTCTGACCGGATTTAAACCCCAAATAACTCCTCTGTTAGCCCAGATTCTAACCATAAACCTGATCCTAAAACCATTCCTTTTGTGGACACACAAACTTATATGTCAGTCCTATTTATTTTGGGCCCATTACCCGCAGGTTAACAACCTTTTTTTGGGTTGTCCTGCATCACTTAAAGTCTTATTACAAAATAAACCCAAATAAATAAAACAGAAACAACCTTAAAAAAGCCCTAAACTACTCCAGCTGATATGACCATAGTTGCAAGGAAGTACAAGGTGGGAAGCTCGTTTCCTGCAAAGCTCATTTGGGAAGCTAATTTCATACCGCTTCCCCAAGTAGTGGGAAGCACGTTTCTAAAATGTGGGAAGCAAGGTGAAGCAAGTGAAAGCTATTTAGGAAAATGAGTGGAAGCCTCTGGAGAAGCAAGTAGAAACGTCTGAAGAGTCAAGTAGGAAATTATCCAAAAAACAATATTGTATTTTATTTTATGTAAATTCTATGTTGTTAGTATTGAATAAAATATTATTTGTGAGGTTTAGTAATAATACTGTCGAAAAAAAAGATTTAGTATTGAATTTATTGTTTATATAATTTTATTCCAATCCAATAAAAAAATTCAAATCTTATGGTTTTTATACAAGGTCTTCCATAATTTGACTCTAAGATGTAAGTTATCTACAAAACATCTTATGTATGGCAAAATCTAAAGTATGGTTAACCATATTAATAACAAATGGTTTGCATATTGATTTATATATCATGATTCTTTGTACTTACATAATATAGTTTTAGGTAATTTCTTTAAGTTTATTCACTTTATTGTATTGTAGTTGAAATTATTGATTATAACAGTTATTTACATTATTATCATTTTTCACTTTTAACTTCCGAAGGATTTATTGAGCCACGCTTTCACTTTGTTTCCCGTTTTCGCTTCTCACTCTAGTAACTATGGATATGACTCATCCAGGGCTCTTTCCTATTGCTTGAATCTGGCCCTCTTCAGTGGGGGTACATACAAATGCCTCTTCATGATGTCCGCATCACAGAGCTTTTGGTACCACATCAGTTTGGTATCCAAGCAAAGCCTGGGTGATGGTTTTAGATATTATGACCAGATTTGTTTTTCCTTCCGAAAAGGCAATCAAGGTTCTAATCAACACCAGGTACGAGGAGAATTGGATTTCCACAAGGTTCACTAAAAGGATCTCGCAAGATTCCATAAATCAACTTTATTGCGAATACTCTAAAGAAGCTTTTGTCATTTAATTCAAACAAGGAAGATATGCTGATGGTACTAATTACAAAATTGTTCTAAATGGTGGTGCTAGGAAATAAATGGATTCATAAAAGGAAAGCTAATTTTGATATGGAGACATATATATTGCAAATTTTTAGCTGTGGTACGTGTTCTCAACTCAGAGTGACGAAACCACAACCAACTCCTATAAGTTAATTAATTTTGGATGAAAAAAAAAAGAGATAGTTAAGGAAGTTGATGAGCCAAAGCTTTCACCACCAAATCAAGCTACAACTTTATTTAAATAGATGGATGTCGTAGAAGAGTTGGTTACACAAGAGATGATGCAGCACACTGTTGACACTTCTCTTCTAAATGAGGAGAAGGAGTTCACTAAAGAACAAGCTCTTGATGTGCCCAAAAAAGTTATTAAGCTATTGTTCGATTGGTCTGATATGATACCATATGAACTGCTTGAATAAATATACTTTAAAGTTTTTCCAAGACGAGCCAACAAAGCCAACTGTAAAAAGAAAGTTCAACATCAGAGATTTCATTATGGAGAACATGCTACATTGTTAAGCCGTCAAAGTTACCCAATGTTGCTGATCCTTCATCACTACAAAACTCAAGGTCGAGCTTTTTTGAACCAGGGGAGAATAATGTGAAACAAAAAACAAACATATGCTCAGATTTGATGGGAATCCTAAACAGCTTTTGAAGACATATTTATGGAGAACGAAGGCTAATCAATGAATCTTGATATGGCATAATGATGGATCTTAGGATCTCATTTGAGATTATTCATGTTTTCATGAGTTTTTGGGCAGCTAGGGTTTTTTTTTTTTTCATTTCTAAGTATTAGACAAGGGATCCAATCATTAAATTTTGTTCTTTGAGCCTTCTTTTAGTGTTTCTTAAAGTTCCATAGGTTGTGGTTAAGTTGGTAGGTAGTTATAGAGGTTTTTTGCATACTTTTCTCTACAAGGGCAGTTTTGTAATTTTATTCATAAAAGGGCAGTTTTGTACTTTTGTCTAATAGGGTTGGACGCCCCACCAATTGGAACATATAAATAGTTCTTATAACTCCAGTTTTGAGACATGATGAAATGAATATTGAATATTGGATGCTACCATTGTTTGGTCGAGTGACTCCCGACCCCTATAATTGATTCTAGGTGATTCTCTTTTTTTATCTCTTCTACTTCTTAGACTTTTTCATTCGTAAAGGAAGCATCTGACAAATTCTGCTACATTGTAAATCATCCATACAGCTACAAGACAAGTTTTTCTTAGAGTTCAAAGTTCTTTTCTCTTGTCTTGCTAATTTCCATACACGTACCAGTTGATTTCTACAATTCTATTCTGCTGAATTTTTAAAGATGGACTTGAGTTTTACTTGTTTTATATACTTTTACTAATCCGTTTGTGTTCAAATTTGGAGAGTTAAATAACCCTATAATCCTACAAAGTTTCACCTTGATCTGAGAAGCCTATCCCTATTTTCTTTGGTGCCCTAGTTCTGTCCAGCAACTACAAATTCTACATTTTGTCTTTCTAAAATTTGTTTAATTCATATTCAGAGGGCTAATTTCAGTCTATTTGGACATTGGTTAGATCCCTCTTGGGCCCATAACTAACTGGACATCTAAAGCCCTAAGCCGTCTTGTATTAGTTTGTAGGGGTGGGCATGGGCCGGGCCGGCCCTAGCCCGGCCCTCAAATTGGCCCAAAAAAGCCCGGCCTGAGCTAGGCCCGGTGAGGGCCCGAGGCCCGCACTTTTATTGAGGGCCGGGTTTGGGCATACCTTACGTGGAGGTTTTCTTTACTTTAGTACACACATATCTACCACATGTGCCTTAGTCTCTATTATCTCTTTCACACCTCTCCTCAATATCTTCCTATTTTTTTCTCACCCATATCTTTATCTAATGCATGCTTCTTTAATATCTATCATATTTCTTCTCATTAATATCTCTTTTTATAACTCCCCCTTATATCCTTACTGTAACACCCCACACCTAAATTTGAAGGAAAGTTTGGAGAAATCTAGACCCGACAATTTGGGTTAAATTTGAACTCTTTTGTAATTTTGAGTACGAGGACCATCATCAATGTTTAAGTGACCTAGACATGGTTTAGGATGAGTTGGAGGATCATTAGACCACTTGTGTTAGGCTTCAGGGACCCAAGTTGAAGGGATCCAAAGAATTCAACAAATTTTAGTTGTGACTAGTCACAAACCCTGTGTTATGTCACAGTCGTGGACGATCACAAACTCTGTGACCAATCACAAAACTCACATGTAGTGTGACCAATCACACTCAAGGGGCACAATTCTCTGGTGCCACTCAAACTTGTACTTGACTAATCATAATTCCCATGACTGGTTATAGTCATGACTTGTCACAAACCTCATGACCGGTCACAATTGTATCACATGTTGTGGCTCGAGTCACGAAAATAGGACAATGCGTGGCTTGCTTCTATTCGACCCCCACACAAGTGAGATCTCATTTGTGATGAAATATAACCATGTTGTGATGTCATTTGGATTTATTAGGCCTCTTAGAACATAGAAAATAAGAGAAAGAGAGAAAAAAATTGTGATATGTGGGAATAATGAGGAGAAATTCTTTCCTAATTTGGTATGTTCGACCTAATCTTGAAAACTTTTGCTAGATTGAGTGATTTTCCTCTTTAATCATCATAGTTTCATTCATTTGATGTTAGATATATTCTGATATTGTAGAATAAAATGGATTTGAGAGATTAAAGTGAAAGAGCTTTAGCAAAAAGCCATACATTGAAGAGATTGTAAGTAATCTTGCTTATTATGGGTGATCTGATGTGTTTTCCTCTTTTGATTTTCAGATTATGTGATGTTATCCATGGAATCCCTTGAGATTATATAAATCTTTGAATTCAATCCATTGAACCATGCTAGATCCATGAATTATAGCTTGCTTAGTAAGTATTTTGTTCTCTGTGCTTGGTATAGCCCATTTCTTATTGGAATATCTGAAAGTTCTGTAAATCTATGCTTTGATCCATTGAATCTTATTTGATCTTTAAATCTACACACATTTTGTGAAATATTTTTATTGTTCTTGAACATTGTGTGAACTAATTTCCTTCATTAAATCCTCTAGATTAAGTGAAATCTAGATTTTTTTTCTTGTAAATCTTTGAAAATCTGTGTGAAATTGTGAATCCTTCAAAATCTACACTATTAATGATCAAATTGATTGACAATCTTGCTTTGTCCTTTGTTTGAAATATTAAAAGTGATATTTAGATGATCTCTATGATTAGACCCATTGATAAATTATTTAAACTTATGAATTTTTGTAAATTTGTATTGGATCCATTGATTTTATTGAGTTTTATGCTTCTTATGTTATTATATGAACTATGTGAACCATCGAATTCTATTACATGCTTTAAATCATTGATATATGTGAAATCTTAGTGAACTATTGTGACTATGTTCGTATGAATATTGAGTTATGTACTACCATCGAATCCAAGTGAATCATATGTCTTCTAAATGATTGAACCATGGCAATGCCATGCCTATTTTGTTTTATGCATCACAAAACTACTTTGATTATTGAATATATATGAACCTTTAGACTTATTGATGTGAACCCTTTTGGACTTTGAATTTTTAACTTATTTTAAGCCCTATCACCAGGCTAAGTGTGACCTTTGGACTTTGACCTCTTTGGGTTCCGTCATTGGGCTAAGTATGACCTCTAGACTTCAGACATGCTCATTGGTTCATGGACTTTTGGGCCTATTTCTAGGACTAAATAGAAACTCAGGACCCTTCCTTGGGGTTATAGCAAGGACTCAGGACCCTTCCTTGGGGTTATAGAAAGGACTCAGGACCCTTCCTTGGGGTTATAGCAATGACTTAGGACCATTCCTTGGGGTTATACAAGGACTTAGGACCCTAACCGTGGGGTTGACTAGAGCATACAAATACTTTATCTTGAACCTTCAAACATTGAACATTGGACCTTTTGAACTTTGAACTTTAAACATTGATGATGCCCAAATTTGACACTCGGGATCAACCAGATGGGTGCAAGGTTTCGAGTGATCCTGCGGACCTGCAAAGACAAGTAAAAAAATGGTCCCAGCCGGTGATGGCCAGTTACCCTCCGACGATCAAGTTAGAGACTTCGAAGAGGAAATGCTAGGCAAATTATGAGGAGATATTGCTAATACCTTTCTTCACTGCTATCGACTTATTTTATAGCTTTCACCTCCGGCATAGTTCCCAGATTCCAGTCTAACACCCCTATGCCCAGCCAGCGCTAGCGGGCATGATTGTAGGAGCTGTTATGGTTAGGGTTGGCTGGATATGAATTGGTTTCCTTACTTGTTCGACTTGAATGATGTGTGCCTTCCTTCCTTATATGAAGGCCTCGGACAAGGCCAGATCGGATGAGTCAGTGGATATGTCTCGAGGGTCCTGATTGCCTCTAGAGATACCCCCCTCAAATGATCATGATGGTCCCGAGAAATATTGGGTCGGTACCTTCGTGTTCTTGGGAATCCTGGTGGCCTCGAAAATCTTGGTCGATTCAGGAATCTTGACACAGGGGCCCGCATCGGGGATATCTAGACCGAGGCTTAGGATCTTGATCCTAGCTGAGGGTTCCGAATGTGTGTCGGTTCCAGTCCCATTAGATGCCCCCAATTCCTGGAGGCTCTCGTTCTTTACAATGCCTAAGGAATTTATAATCGGGTGCGTTCTTTGATCTTTGGTGGTTATTGTTTCCCCTTTTCTTGGGAAGTGGGGTTGTGGTCTTGGAAGTCGTGTACACGTCATGTCAATTAGTGCTTTCATAATGGGTGTGCCATCAGTAGGTCATTAATTAGGCTTCGTTTCACCTTTGCGACCGTTACTCGAGGCTACACGTGGCAAACTCACATCATGCCGTACCAGCTGATCAGATGCCGGCTCAACTGCCCATTTGGGTAGTGGGAGGACACATGGATGGTTTGGATGCGACTCAGTAGATCGTACGACTGGACTCGTCTCGCTTGTTCTCTATAAATAGGTTAGGCCATTGAGATTTCTATCCATTTGCAACTGCTCTCTTTGCATTGGTGGTTTTACTTTTTCAACTATTCCGGCATCATCTCTGACAACCCCAATATCTTCTCCGACTATTCTGATCGTTGTTGTGGCATACTTGCCAACATTATCAGAGTTCTTACTCGATTCTTACTCCAGTATGCTTTTCTTTTGTTTTGCTTTTTTCTGTAAGTTAGGGGATTTTTTTGTTTATTTCTTCTTTTTTCTTTCTCCTTCACCCTAGACCACACCGGAATTCCGTTTGGTTTTCACTTGGTCTGACTCTGCAACTTTCTACGAGCCCAGAGGTGCTCCCCGGACCTCTGCCCGATATGTGGTGACCTATCCTTCTTGTCTTTAGTTTTTTACAAGCTTATGTCTTTCTTAGGCCCTTCAGTAGAGGTTATCCTTGCCCTAGGTAGGATGGACACTTCTTCCGACGCTACCCTATCCTTGAACTTCGATCCTCCCCCTTCTTGGTCAGTCCGTCCGGATCATCCCAAGAAGGCTACTGCTACCTCTCAGGATCCTATCCTACGTCATCCGATAGCTGAAAAGTTCCCCTCCACTCTCACCTCTGATGACATAGAGAAATTTAGGAGGTTATTTGACATTCCCGATGACATTGTTATGCAAGTTCCCAAGCCATCAGAACGTGCATGTCATATCCGGCTCGAAGAGGTTTATCTCTATGAGCAGGCTTTGGCTTCCGACCTTCGGTTTTCGGTAGCCCAGTTTGTCAGGGACCTCCTCCTTTGTGTCAACCTGACACCTACACAACTAATGCCCAACTTGTGGAGGATTGTAATCGGTTGTATGGTCCTCTGGGCGGCTTGCAGTGGCTATCGTGACACCCTCTCTATGTCGAAGTTCCTATTTTGTTATCAAATTGTCGAGAAGGAAGAGGGTTGGTGGTACTTCACTACCCGGGATAGCTATAGGAACTTAGTCACAGGCCTTCCTACTTCCCACAAAGGTTGGAAGAGTAGGTTCTTTTATGTCTCAGGCAATAGCTGTGAAGCCTGCCCATGGGACAACAAGGTGGATTAGATGGTTCATTTCAACCAAGTTTGGGGTAACCCAGACTCTTCTGGTGAGCAGTTTCCTGCCGTAGTTTCATTTTCTTTTCTTCTTTGTGTTTGTCTTTCATCTTTTATCTTTTTCCTTCCTCTTTTTGTTTATTTCAGCCCTTGTCGAGCCTCAACTTCTGGTTTCCTCCTTCAATCAAGTACTTAGGGAAATTTCCCACCCTGTGCATGATTTCTCAGCTCTGGTTACTCCTGAGGCTCTTTCCTGCTTCCCTTTTCAAACTTGGTTTGTCGAGGACGTAGTTTCGGTAGTCTCAGGCATTTTTCCTGAGGGGAACTTGTTGGGGGTACAACTGCAGGTACTTGTCATTTTGGAACTTACTTGGGCCTTTCGATTTTTTTTAAAAGTTTATTTGTGACCTTTTGTAGCTATGTCAAAGTCGGACTTGACGTTCATGTTGAAAAGGGCCCGCAAGGCCTGAGAGGGGGGATCCTAGTCTGAGAAAGCCCCCTTTGTTGGGGAAACCTTGAGGCTTGTAAGCGGTAAAAGATCTGTCGATCCAACGGCTTCTGTTCCAAAACGCCCGAAGGCTTAGAATACCTCTTCTAGCAACCGAGGAGGCATAGCTCAACAGCCTCCAAAGGAAGATCTGGGAGCTCTAAGTGCTTCTAGTGGAATCTCATTTGCTTCGGGTCCTGCCTCTACACCTGTCTCTTTTGGGAGCTGTCAGGTCCCTCTTGTCGAGGGTGTTTTGCCTCGGACGGACAAAGGGAAAGTTCCAGTGGAGGATACCTTTGTTGATAATCCGGACTACACTTTCAGGAAGATGACGGGTGTTGTTCCAAAGGTTGATCTTGATGCTCTTCTTACCATGAATTCAGGCGTTGTCTATCAAAGGATGGTGCTTGATTTTGCTAAGGTGGTTCTCTTCCGATTCTTTGTTTCTGTTGGGTTTTTTACTTATTCTAACACTCATACCTTTTTGTAGCTAACATCTCTTGTTACAGCCAGCATTCAATTTCAAAGGGTTACCGAGGACACTGCCCATTCGACTAAGAAGAAGGTTACGACCAGGCAATCTGAGAACTCGGGTCTCTAGACTTAGTTATTTGAGTCTACGTTGAGGAAGGCCATCCTACAGACTAAGCTTGTTTCGTTTCATGCCGAGAGGGTCACTTGGCAGACAAGCTCCAGGCGGCTATTGAGGAGCAGAAGGTCTTGATCAACAAGGCCGCCCAGGCTGATGGTAGGGCAGCACGGGCTGAGGAGATCCTTGTTCGAGAGAGAATTGAACCCAAGGAAGCACTTTCTACCCGTCTTCAATAGGAGAGTGATTCGGCGTGGACAGAGATCCGGGTGTCGCTTGATTATGCCCTCAAAGTCTTAGACTATTACCGAGATGGTTTTGAAGTGTTCCATCGTCGAGCTTCTCGAGCATACCCCGAGGTCGACTTCTCAGGTTTTGTTTTTTATGATGACTCTAAATCTCCAGTGAAGGCCAATGTCATCCAGACAGACGAATGCAAGGATGAGGTAGTGGAGGTTGAGGAAGACAGGGTCGTGGGATAGATTGTGCTCTCGATGACTTAGTCTTTTTTTAAGTCATCCAGTGACTCTAGGCTTCATGGGGCCAATCGAGTAAACTAAGTCATCAAGTGATTCTCGGCCTCATGGGACCAGTCGAACAAACCAAGTCATTGACTCTCGGCCTCATGGGGCCAATCAAATAAACTAAGTCATCGAGTGACTCAACCTCATGGAACAAGTCGAATAAACTAAGTCATCAAGTGACTCTCGGCCTCATGGGGCCAGTCGAATAATTACCTTTCCAAGTTGGATTCAATTATGACAGGGAATGTGCTCTTTATTCATTGATGCAGAGTTTCAGCTCCTTTAGGGATAATACCTCCTTAGGTGTTTTGCGTTCCAAGGTCGGGGCAGTGCCTTGCCCTCCTTATTTTCTAGATGATATGATCTAGGCCCATTGAACTTGACAACTCGGAACGGTCCTTCCCAGTTTGGTCTAAGCTTTCCATCTATTGGATTCTTGGTGGCGAGTGTGATTTCCTTCAGGACTAGGTCCCCAACTCTGAATTTCCTCTCCTTGACTTTTTGTATTGTAGTATCGAGACATTGTATTCCTATAGATTGTCATTCGGGAGGCGGCCTCTTATCTTCCTTCTTCCAACATGTCCAAATTCAGGCGGAGGTTCTCCTCATTCCCGTTCTTATATGCCCTGGATATTCGATATGTTAGTAGGATTAATTCAATCGGGGTAACCGCCTCGGATCCGAACGCTAGTAGGAAAAGAGTTTCACCCATGGGGGTTCTAACTATAATCGATATGCCCACAAAGTTTCTGGGAACTCATCAGGCCAGCTTCCCTTGTGGGCCTCCAGTCGTGTCTTTATTATGTTCAAGAGAGTTTGGTTAGTGACCTCAACTTGTCCGTTAGCTTGTGGGTGACCCAGGGAAGAGAAATGATCTCTGATTCCAAGATTCAAGCAAAACTCCTTAAAACGAGGGTTGTCGAATTGCCTACCGTTGTCTGAGATTAGGACTTCTGGGATGTCGAAGCGGCACACTATTTCCTTCCATACAAAGTTTCTGACATTAGCCTCGATGATCTTGGCCACAACTTCGGCTTCAACCCACTTGGTGAAGTAGTCAATTGCTACGATAATGATCCTGAGTTGTTTCTTTCCTTTTGGGAGTGGCCCGACTATATCTATCCCCCATTGTGTAAATGGCCACGGGCTTGGAATAGGTGTGAGCTCTTCTGCGAGTTGGCGAGGCTTATTTGAGAACCTCTAGCATCGGTCACATTTTCAGGTAAAGCGTGCTGAATTAGAACACATGGTTGGCCAGTAGTAACCAGCCCTAACAAGCCAATGGACCATTGATCTGCCCCTTGAGTGGTTCCTGTAGATTCCTTTGTGAATCTCTGTCATCACCAGTTCTGATTCAGTCGGGCTTAAGCACCTTAGGTAGGGCAGTGTGAGGCTTCTTTTGTACAAAACTCCATCTAGTAACACATACCGCGAGGCTCGTAATTTGAGCCTCCTAGCCTCTATGAGATCGTCAGGCAACCTTCCAGGAACGCCCGGATTGCGTCCCTCCATGTCGGATCTCCTTCTGTGACACCCACTGATTTTGCTTCGGAGATTGCAATACTTGGCGTGGCCAGATATTCGATCATCACGTCTTCATTGTCCCCGAGGGCTGAGGCTAGTCAAGCCAATTTGTCCGCTAGGTCGTTTTGCTCCTGTGGGACATGTTCAATAACGAACATGTTAAACTTGGTTGTCCACGCTTGCATCACCCATAGGTACTCTACCATCCTTTCCTCCCTTGCCTCATACTCTCCGAGGACTTGGTCCACTATTAGTTTGGAGTCACTCCGGACCTTTACCCCTTTGGCTCCAAGTTTGTAGGCCATCTTAAGCCCGTTGAGCAATGCTTCATATTCTGCTTCATTATTGGTTGCTTTAAACCCGAATCTGATGGCATACGCTAACTCTTCGCCTATGAGAGAAATAACTATGATCTCGGCTCCACTTGCCTTGTCTGTTGAGGACTCGTCGACGTTCAGTAGCCAGCTATTGTCCACGGCGAGGGTTATCCCTTCCGGTTCCTTAGTTTCAACGGATGGTGTTAACTCGACAACGAAGTCGGCGACTACTTGGCCCTTCATTGCCCCCCTCGACTTATACTCAATATCAAACTCACCCAATTCGACTACCCACTTTATCAGCCTGCCCGAGGTACTCGATTGTTGTAGGGCATATTTTAGGGGTTGGTCAGTCAGCACTGTGATTGCATGAGCCTAGAAATACGGGCGTAGTTTCCTTGTCATGGTTACTACTATGAAAACAATCTTTTCAATCTTGGGATAATTCTTCTCTGCCCCAGTCAGTGCCCGGCTAACGTAGTACACAAGGCGTTGTTTGCTTTCTTCCTCTTTTATCAAAACTGAGCTCACGGTGGAGTCTGATACAACGAGAAATAAGAGCAACGAATCATCGGGCTTAGTTCTACATAACAATGGCAGACTAGCCAGATGCTCCTTCAGCTTCTGAAATGCCTCCTCACATTCAGGCATCCATTCGAACGCTTTTCGAAGGAGTCAAAAGAAAGGAAGGCACTTATCGATTGATCGTGAAATGAATCTGTTCAGCGCGGCTACTCTTCCTGTGAGTTTCTGAACTTCCTTTGTGTTTCGAGGTGATTCCATTTTCAAGATGGCTTCTACCTTCTTGGGATTTGCCTCGATTCCTCTATGTGAGACCATGAAGCCTAAGAATTTTCCTGTTGATACTCTAAAGGCACATTTCGCCGGGTTCAGCTTCATTTTGAACTTCCTTAAAGTGTCAAAGGTTTCTTCAAGGTCTGTGAAGTGGAGATCCATCTTCAAGCTTTTGACCAGCATGTCATCGACATACACTTCCATGTTTCTCCCTATCTGATCTTTAAACATAGCATTAACTAGCCTTTGGTATGTGGCACCCCCATTCTTCAACCCAAACGGCATTACCCGATAGCAGTACAATCCTCTGTCCGTGATGAATGAAGTTTTTTCTTGATCACATCCAAACATCTAGATCTGATTGTACCCCGAGAAGGCATCCATGAAACTGAGCGATTTGTGATCAGAGGTAGAATCCACCAATGTGTCTATTCTTGGCAGATGAAAACTATCTTTGGGACAGACTTTGTTTAAGTCCATAAAATTGACACATACTCTCCATTTTCTATTCAATTTCTTGACTAACACAACATTTGGCAGCCATTCAGGGTAATGGAATTCCTTTACGAACTTAGCTTCCAAGAGTTTGTCTACTTCATTTGCAACCGCTTTATTTCGGTTTATCATGAAATTTCTTCTCTTTTGTCTTACTGGTCTTGTGGCTTTGCAGATGTTCAATTTGTGAATAATGACCTTTGGATCAATGTCAGGCATGTCTTGATGAGTCTAGGCAAAGACATCCTGATGCTGAGATAACAGCCTGATCATCCTCTCCTTCTATTCAGGCCCGAGGAGACTTCCAATCCAAAATTTTTGATCGACTAATTGGCTATCCAACAAAACGTCCAAGAGATCTTCCACGGGTTCAGTAATCTAACTAATTTTCTTCCCTTTCTCTTCACTGATCATCATTGCTTCATCCAAAAATTTCTCCGATAGAGAGGCACTGTAGCATTCCCTCGCCATAATCTGGTCGCCCTTGACTATCCTGATCCCATGTTCCATGGGGAACTTCATCATCAGGTGGTATGTAGAAGTCACCGCTCTCATCTGGTTCAATGAGGGTCTTCCCATTATCACGTTGTATGCTAATGGGCAGTTGACTACAGGGAAGGTGACTTCCTTGGTAATTTATTGTTCTCCGAACCCAGCTGTGACTGGTAGAGTTATCGAGCCTAATGGAAATATTTTATCCCCAATGAAGCCTACTAGGGGAGCTCCTATGGGTTGAAGATTGTCTTCCAGGATCTTTATCCGCTTAAAGGTCAGAAGGTATAAGATATCCGCAGAATTGTCGTTGTCTACTAATACTCTCCTTGTCTTGTACCCGGTAATCATAATCGTCATGAGGAGGGGATCGTCATGTAGGTGTTGCTATCATGTGGAGTCTTCTTCAAAGAATGTGATCGAGGGATTGGGTCTTCGATCTAGTTTCGTCGATCTCCCAGTTGTATAGACATCCTTCCCCTCATCTTGCTTGCATTTTTGCATATGAGCTTTCCTTGCAAAAGCTGACTCTCCTCCCCCAGCAGTGCCTCTAGCTATCACTCGGATTTCACCCAAGGAAGGGATCCATTCCTTCTCCTTGGTGATGGGTTGATGAGGTGTTGCCTTGGTCTCGTCCACCTTCGAACCCATCATAAACGTCCTCAATTTCCGTCGACGTATCAATTCCTCAATTTGTTCCTTTAGATCAAAATAATCATTTATGTCGTGACCGTGGTCTTTATGAAAGTGATAGTACTTTCCTTTTGCTCGCCATGCCAGAGGGTCCTTCAGCTTCTCGGGCCATTTGAGGGCTTGGTCATCCCTGATCTCATTGAAACACGCTCCGGAACTGCATTTGGGGGGTGTAACTAGAGAATCGAGATTTGAGTTTTCTTGCTTTTAACTTAGGTTGGCGGGCCTGGTCACTTTCCCTTCAAGCTTGGGTGAAACCAGACGACCCATATGTCCTTCTCCTCTTCTCCGACTCTCTTCCACCTCTTTGTGCAGACATCGCCTCCTCTGCGTTCATATGTTTCTATGCCTTTACCATCAACTCCTCAAGGGTGTTGGGTGGAGACTTTGATAAAGAGAGCAGAAACCTTGGTGGTTGCAATCCCCCTATCAAGGTGGTTAGGATCACTTTATCATCGATATCGTCCACCTGCAAGGCTTCTTTGTTGAACCGGGTGATATCGTTCCTCAGGGATTCTTCTCATTCTTATCTGATGTTTAAGAGGTGAATCACAGGCTTCAGGTAACTCCGTGCACTTATGAAATTGCTGATGAATCACTTATTGAGATCTAGGAAACTGTCAATGGACCATGGTTTCAACCTCCTGAACCATGCACAGGCAGGACCTTTGAGAGTCAATGGGAAGGCTCGACACATGATCTCGTCCGAGAAGGCCTGGAGGTGCATTAATGTTTTGTACGTCTCCAGGTGATCGAGGGGATCTTTCATCCCTTCGAATGCTTCCATCTGAGGGG